>JACEIK010003639.1:116460-127020 GCA_018107945.1 Datura stramonium | reverse complement strand
ACTTTGGCTGCACCTCATTCTTCCTTTCTTTTTGTGGTGCATCAGCCAACAATGAAAATATTAATTTTCTGGAAAAGCATAAATTTTGTAGGCATAAAGTGGCTAACTAAGTTGTTTAATGTCATTTAAAGACCTCAAAAATGTCATAAGAATGGAGGTGGAGCGCAATGATCCCGTTATACAAGAACAAGAGTGATATTCAGAATTGTAATAACTAAAGGGGTATCATATTGCTGAGCCACACTATAAAATTTTGGGAGAGGGTGATAGAGATGAGGATAAGGAGGGATGTGTCTATCACCGTGAATTAATTTGAATTCATGTCGGGGTGTTCGACTATAAAAACCATACACCTCGTAAGGAGATTGACGGGCAGTATAGGGAGAGGAAGAGAGACTTACATATACTGTTCATTGACCAAGAAAAAACTTATGACAAAGTCTTTAGGGGGGGTTCTATGGAGATGTTTGAAGGCTAAAGGTGTATATGTAACTTACATCAGGTCTATTAAGGACATGGATGATGGAGCCACGACATGAGTGAGGACAATGGGAGGAGACTCGGACCACTTTTCAGTCGTGATTGGGTTGCACCACAGATCAACCCTTAGACTATTTCTATTTTCCTTGGTGATTGATGAATTAATGCAACATATACAAGGAGAGGTACCATGGTGTATGCTATTTGCAGATGACATAGTTTTGATTGAAGAGACACGCGACAAAGTTAATGATAGGTTGGAGGTTTGGAGACAGATCGTGGAGTTTAAATATTTCAAATTGAGCAAAACTAAGACAGAATACTTGAAATGAAAATTCAGTGACGTAATTCACATGGCAGATGTTGATGTAAAGATTGATACACAAGTCATCTTCAATAAAGGTAGTTTAAATATTTAGGTCAATAATCCAAAGAAATGCGGAGATTGACGATGATGTTATATATCATATTGAAGTAGGGTGAATAAAATGGAGGTTCGCATATGGTGTTTTGTGTGATAAAAATGTGCCACCACACCTTAAAGGTATGTTTTATAAAGTGGTGGTCAGACCAACTATGTATTGAACATGATGGTGAAAGTTGGATAATATGTCCTTATCCTGAGGTGAGTGGCTCGTACTCGAGGTGAGTATCCTGGCGAGCGGATGGACTTGAGTGGCTCGAGTTCGAGGTGAGTATTCGGACGAACAGATGAGTGGGATAAGGTACCACGTCGATATAGTATATGAATTTCTAGAGTTCCCTGCAGGTCATGAATGGAAGGGTAAACATAAGACCCTCTTACATGTGTGTACATTGTGTGACATAGATGTGCGTACAAACATTGGATTATACGAGACTGGTGGATGGTCCATGTGAGAGTAAGATGGTTTAGATATGAGAACTTGTGAGATAGGATTAATTACCTGTATGTTTCTATGTGCTTACAAGGTGTTGTATTAATTTTGCCTTGTTTATGTACTAAACCTGTAAAGAGTTGATAATTGATTGTTGAGGATTGTTATATGTTCGGTTGATTAACAATGTAAGACTTGGTGTATGAATACTCTTTTTTGGGTTAATAAACTTCGTAAACTATTGAAAAATTAATGTTGTCAGTGATAGTCGAGCTACTGCCTTGAGCAGTACTGCTTCAACGACACCATTTTCATTGCAGCGAGACTGTGATAGCGGTCAAGTTATCGCTGCAGCGAGGGCTAGATAGTGTACAGGCCAGCCGGTGTTCTAGAACTGGTTTTCATTAAATTATAAATAGTATGTTTGTTGTCTGATTCGAATGCTGGGTGTTTGTTGTAATATGATTTATATTTATGTTAAGTAAGATCGGCATATGATGCCTATCAATATATTGTGGATGTACTGATGATACTCCTGCACTTCTTTTTATTGAGCGCAAACTGCGATCAGGAAGTTTCACCCATCTGAATCTCTAGTTGACGTTGATATCTGATCTGACGGTGAACGACTTTCATCCAAGCTACCGTAGATCCTCCTTTGCAGATGTCCTTATTTCCTGACATTGAATATTATTTTATTTTATTTCTTCCACTCTTCTTAGATATTGTTTAAGTCAAAGTCCTAGGTAAAATGACTTTCGGGTTTTGGGAGATGTAATAGATAGTCCGTATATTTGTTGATTGATTTATTTAATTAAGACTTCCGCATTGTTGTTTCTGAATTATTTTGGGTTGGGTTAAAATGCGCGCATAAATGAATGGGTTAGTTGGTAATGATAGTTCGCTCACTAGAGGATTAGTGTGGGTGTCAATCATGGCCATTTGGATCGTGACATTGTCATTGGGAGGTAGATCTACCACAAATGAGGAGATGACCACATTAGATGAGCACTACCAGCTCAATAAGCATGCCTAACAGATGTGCAGGGTAGGACCAAGCTATGAGAAGCCATTGGATGATGATGTCCCCATGTCCGAGCATATAGTCCACAATATAGAGAAGTATAATGATGACGAGGGGGAAAATTTTATGCTTGAGCATGATAGTGGAGAGGAGGACACTGACTTTGATCCGTCAGATGATGAGGACGAAAGAGCCAATGATTAGACAGGGAGTTCTTCGATCATCACCCTTTACTATTTTATTTGAGCACTTAGGATAATGCAAATTTTTAAGTGTGAGGTGAAAAAGAAGAAACTTCTTATTTTGCTGTATCTTGATCATGCAGGGTACTATGTATATTTTATTTATTTCTTTTTAGTAACAATAATAGTAAGTAGTATAAATTTATCAGTATTGTATAGATTGCTATGTCTTGTTAGTAATCACGCAACTCTTGATTTTTATTCTTGATTCTTTTTCAAGGGAGTTTTTGAACCGTATGTAGGTATATTTTTATTTTGAGTCATTAGATAGAGACTTTTCCCAGCGATGGATGGATGACAACCTTCTTGAGAAAAAAACTAGTGGCTAGATAGTAGGATTAGTGTAGAACCCTGACACCATTCAAATGCTTGGTACTCAATCTAGGGTCACCATAAATAATGTTGGATAACTCTCGAAATGTTTTGCATAAAGATATAGGCTAATTGTAGTTAAGCCACGTGGACTCTTCCACTTGACTCTAGACTTGGCTTAAAAATTAATTTCATTGAATTTGGTATGTCTTCGAGTAGAGGATCCATGGGAAACTATTTTGAGTTGTTTGTGTGTCAAATGTGGTAAGGTTGTCACGCCCCGAGCCTACACCCTGGACGTAACATTGTACTTGAAGCCGCAAGTGACCCAAGTCAACCCCTGGTCTATCATACACTAGCATTCTGAGTAAACATGCACAATGGAACTTTTAAATAACGGATTTATCAGTTTAAGAAAATGTAAAGACTGGAAGTAGAGAAAGAAATAATATATCTGAAATACAATTCTGAAAGACAAGTCTGGTCTGAAAGCCAACTACTGAGGAGTTGCCGGGATAGGCCCCCAGCTAACTCTAAGTCTATACAAAAACCATATCCAACAGAAGTAAATAAACAAGGCCCTCAAATGATGAGGACTCACACTCTGATCTGCTGAAATGGAATGCTCTGAAACTGAAGTAACTATCTGTGCCGAACCTGAGAACCTGTAGCTGTATCATGAAATGATACAATATGAAAAACATGCGTCAGTACCTTGAATGTACTAAGTAAGTGGGAGAAACATACTGAATATAAAGTCTAAACTGAAATGACACGCCATGAACAACAGGTAAACTGAACTAAACTACTGATATAATCTGAAATGGTCAAGATGACCCTGTCTGAGGTCAAGGACATGCCCTAAGTCTGAAACACTGATTCTCAGATACTGTACTTAACTGAGCTACTTATTCTGATACTGGACTGGACTGACTAGTGGGAGAGTCTATAACCGACATTTAACCACGTGAGCTAGACGTGGATGTATACACCCCACCGGTAGGACCCAATATACCTTGCCAAGATATAAAGGCATGAATTGGTGATCACAAAAACATCTGGGGCCAATCAGGCCAAGTAATACTATAACCTACGCTGGCAACGTAGTTCTGGGAACCTGGGTGCGCTGGAAACCCAGCCCGCTCGGTGCTAAATTTTACTCCCACTGGAAAACCTAAGCTGAACTACTAAGCTGATATCTCGAAACTAGGGCCCAAGACTAGTTAGAGATGAATAACTGCATGTACGCTGAGAGCCTTATCAGACCAGATTCTGAAACTAGGTTCTAAGACTAGTCAGAGCTGCTTATCTAGAAGCGTCATAACCGTCTACAGAATAACTAATAACTGAACTAGGGTCCTGAGGCTGGTCAGAGCTATAACTGAATGTCATGACCGCCTAATGGACCAAATAACTGAAATCTGAATCTGAGTCTGAAAACTGGGAGGCACCACTGACACCTCAAAAATAAACTAGAGTCAAACTGATAAGTTGATATTTTCTGGAGAACACTGAGGTTTATAAAATTTGACCGAAGCTAGACTGATATGATTCTGATTGAGACTAGACTGATAGAGTTCTGTGTTCTAACTAACTAAATTACTAAGCAAATAATAGAGAATTTCATTTAACGTACTAAGGTTATTCTGATTCTTGGGATATTTACCCAACATATACGAATAGCAATAAAATTCTAGGAATTCAACCCAAAGCATCCTTCATTCACTAGAGGGAATTTAATAAGTAAAATCATTACTCAAAATTTAGGGCTCAAATTCACTTTTGTAATAATATTGACAATTTGATGAGGAGCTGATAAAGATTATATTAACAATAAGTATAAACATCGTTCTGAGGGAAATCAATGAAAATAAACATGAATGCTTCTCATACTCGAAAGCTCAGGGCTTAAAACTAATAGAAGAAATTGAGGAGGACTTTGGGGACGCAAGGGAAGGACAATCCCCTTGCTAAAACCTCACATACCTGGCTAAATTTCTACAGATAAAGAAGCTTGAATGACTGAAGTTGGTGACGAACCCTAGACTTCGCTTGAGAGTTCTTGAGAGGAGACTTCGATGATTTCTTGAGAACTGAGAGTGGGGAATGAGGAATGGACCGCTTTTTCCCACTAAAACGTCTGAAACTGTAGCCAAAACGACGTAGTTTAGGGCTTGGAAGGATAGGAAATTACTAAATAGCCCTTAGAGATTTGCTGGGAAAAGCTGTTAGGTGTTCCTAATGGGTGACCTAACGACTCGTTACCAGGTCCAACGAGTCGTTGGGTCCGCCCGTCAAGTTCACTGAAAAATTTCTACTGACTCCTGAAGGGCACACGACGAGTCATCATAACTGGAAACGATTCGTCGTGTCGTCTGTCAGGTGCACTGGTAAGAAGGTTAGAAAGGACTATAAATGAAGGACCTGAAGAGTCGTTACTACTGATGATGACTCGTGGTGACCTTCTGTCAAGTACACTGTAAATTCCTCAAATTTTTGAACTCCGTCTTGAAGACGGGCGACTTAACAAGTTGTAGGGCTTGATAACGACTCGTGGGATCGTCTGTTAGGAATACTGGTATAAATTCTTGGCATCCCTCTCACGGTTGACCTGACGAGTCGTTGAGTCCCCTAACGACTCGTCAGGTTGGTCGTTCTACAACATTCCTGTAGCAAATCAGCCACACTTTTCTGGACCCCTTTTTTTACAAGCTTGAATTCAACTCCCAGCAGGACACACTACACTTAATGTAATAAAGATTTTTATTCTTCAGATTTTTTGATTTATGTCCCGGATATCGATTTTGAGCTTCCGGGGTATTACAAGGGTTTAGTTGCATCCCATTCATTATATAGATATCTTAAACTTGCCGATGTGTCTACAAAGTAAAATAAATTGTGTAAGCATAGGAGATGACATAGATAATTCTTTGTAAAGCCATAACTTTAACTGTGATTTTTGCCAACTAGCGCATTATCCATGTTAGCTTCTTTGAACCTATAACCATGTTCCTTTGATAACCGGTTAAATAGCCTTTTCCATTTGTTGTAAGCCTAATAATATTTTATCCAAGATTTCCTAAAGCACTTTTAGAAATGAACATTTTAAAGAAAAGGGGAGGATTAAGTTAAACAAAGGGAGATGAGGCGGAAATTGAAGATAATAAGTTGAGGGTGCAGTTATAAGAAAATATATATTATGTTGTTACTAAAGGAGTAGAAAAATTAGAAGATAAACATATCTGATTGCTTGAAAAATAGAAAAAATATAAAAAAAATCGCTCCTTGCTAGTGGTGTATGAAAATTAAGAAGTGCTTAAATATTAATGGAGACATAAGGGGAAGTAACTAAAAAGAGAAAAAGATGGAAAAAAGAACGAAGTGAATCAAAATTTAGTGTGATGTCTTAAAAGTGTTTAGGGAGGTTAGTCACTATTCTCAAATAATTTCAACCTATTCTTTAACTAATATTACAACCTATGAAATCCTACTTAATCTTATTATTTGATCATTTTTGTTAGTGAAGTCTGACACTAAGGGAAGCTAATGGTATGTCATGTATGCATTTGAATTTTCTTGATTAGAGTGAGAAAAAATTTCTTCCTATCTATATACCTTGGTAGCCACATCGGTTATTACATCATATTGACTAGGGGCATCTCTTGTGAGCAGTGATGGCGCATGAATGATGATAAATTGGTGAACCAATTGATGTCTTCACTTGATAGCTTGATGTTGTTTGCCATGTATTGTACGAGAGCCGGTTCTAAAGGCTATGTTGTCTTGATAAAAGTGTCATTGTGTTGATAATTGATAATGTACTAGTTGACTGAGAGTGTATCTATGTTTGAAAATGTCTTGGTGACCTTGGAATGAGTAGATCTATTTGGATTAGCATTATATGTTGCATAATTGTTTTGAGTATATACGAGTTTGTTTGAGGATGAACAAAGGTTAAAGTGTGGAGTAGTGATGTTAGGCATATTTATACGTCTATTGGCCATGTTTCACCCACATTTATGCCTTATTTTGAGAGCAAAGAAGCTAAATACACCTAACTATTACTCATTATTGTGTTATTGACATAATGAAAGTGTTATGCTGACCTAGTAGGGAAAGTGTCCACAAAATTGACTAAATATGAAGGAAGTGGATGTCCCTCATGGAGCAAGGCTCAAAGCAAGCTCACACGTCACTTTAGAGCTTGCTGGGTGAGCATGGGAAAAGAAAACAACTAGAAAATCAACTAAATATGGAAAATCAATATGCCTTGAGGAGTGAAGCTCAAAGCGAGCAGTTATCTTACTGTGGAGCTTGCCCCGCGAGCAAAGGAGGAGGCTTTTCCGAATTATAAAAAGTATGGGAGTTTATGAGCACTCCTTGCCAAGCAAAGCTCAGAACAAGCTATTGTATGGCTTTGAAGCTCGCCCCGCGAGCTTAGGATGGGAGATCATCGGATTTTGGCTAAGTCTCAAGACTCAAGGTACACCTTTCCGAGTGAAGCCGAGAGCGAGGTTATGTTTCACATAAATCTTGACCTGTGAGATGGTTTTAATGGCATGTTTAGTTGGAAGTGATGTACAGACAGAGAGGAACCTTGAGAAGTAAGGTCCCCTCTCGCCATAGTCCTCGTCCTGCGAGAACGATGTGCAAATTGGAATTTTGGCCAAATACCCACCCGTTTGGTGGGCTTTTAAGTCTTTTTTAATTAGTATAAAAAGGACTCTTAGTCATTTTTAAACATCATCAATATTTTGAAAAGTAGAAAAAATAAGAGTAGAGCTTCTCAACCTAAGGTTATTCTCTTTTCTCCATTTTTTTCTTATAATGTATTTGAACATGATTAAACATGTTAGTAATCTGAACATGAATGGCTAAACGCTCTTATTCGGGGGTTATTTCCTGAACGTGATTGTTTGTGTATGAACTTGAGTTAGTTATGTATATTTTATCATTTAATTTGTTTAATTGATTTTGTACTTACTATCTTGCTGATTCACGACCAGTGGGGTAAACTTATAGTTTATAACAGAACTCGAAAGAGGGAAGTTCAGATAAAATTAGGGTCAATTAAAGCAGGATCTTTTCCGAGAGAAAGAATTTGCAGCTAGGATATCAATATACCTAGTTCTCCCTATGTAGTTCATAGACGGGGATATAAATGTGTTCTTCTTATAATTATATCATAGAAATCTAGTTATGTGAATAGTCTGAGCAGATGGTTAGAAACTCGAAATAGTCATGACTATACTATTATCCCATAAATTAACATCTCGATAAATATTTGCATATTAACGAAAGTATTACCACAAGCATGAATGTCTTTATTTTTGTGGAGACACCACAAAAATTCTTGTTTTTATTAGTGACAGCATGGTCGCCGCAAAAAATTATCACTAGAAATCTCATATTTTGTAGTGGCATTGTCAGAAGTAGAGCTACCTATTGGAAGAGATTCAATTGGATCCTTTTTATTGAAAAATTATATAATTGGATAAATATGATAAAATAATTAAATATTATGAATAGTTCAATCACCTTGACACTAGAGAAACATTTAATGTAATAGTTAAGGTAATTTAAGAATAATTTTAGGTCGCATATTCAAATTCCAGATGTTATATTTCTAGCTTCGCCATTGATCAGAAGGCTACATTCTTTGATAACCTTCATAATTTTTATTTTTGTTTAATGTCTCATTTTTAAAAACTAATAATATTATTTTTGTGTGTGTGCCTGCAATGCTAATAGTTGATGCAAAGATGAGATGCAAGTTGATGCTTCTTCTTGGAAATCGGTATTACCCAATTTACCTAAATTCAACATTGAATTCGACCAAATTAGTTAGGAACCTTATATAAGAATGAGTTGAGAATTTGGGACACAAATACAAAGATAATGTCTAAAAGTAAATCAATATAATTGCCTAGAATAGCTACTGAATCAAGAAGGTGTGTGCGCTCTATTGGTGCATGAATCTAAATTTGCATAAGAGAATGCAACATGTGTAGTGTGAGTACGAGGATCAATGTGTTTCTCAATGTGTCTTCAGTAAGTATTATTGACTGACCCCATCAAAATAGTCGTGAGGGTTTGTCGATTATAATTCTCCATAGTTAGATAAACACCGAATAAGAATAAAATAACTAATTTGAGAACGTGACTCATGGGGGCTGCACAAAGTCCACACCGCAGCATATCAATCGTCCAACCAGGCTAGTTGTCACGCCCCGAGTCTACACCCTAGATGGGACACTGTACTTGAATCCACAAGTGACCCCAAGTCAACCCATGGTCTATCATACATTGGTACTCTGAGTAAAGAAAATATAGAGGAAGCTTTGAAATAATGACATAAAAGCATTTATGAAAATAAAACTGAAAAAATAAAGTTTAAGAACATCCGAAGTCTAGAATTAACTCTATGTCTGAAAGCCTTCTAATTGATGAGTTGCTGGGACAAGCCCTCAGCTAACTCTAAATCTAGCTAAAAATAATGAACTAACTGAAAAAAGTAAGATAAGGCCCTCGAATGATGAGGAATCACACTTCAACTGCTGAGGAGAAGGATCGATCCGTGGCGACTAACTGAAACTATATCATGAAACGATACAGCATAAAAGTATGCGTCAGTACTTTGAATGTACTGAGTAAGTGGGAGAAAACATAACTGAATATAATGTCTGAACTGATATGACATGTAATGACCAGTAAGTAAACTGAATTGAACTACTGAAGTAAACTCAGGTAGTCAAATTGACCCTGTCTGATGGTCAAGGCATGTCCTAAGTCTGAAAGTACTGAGTTTGAGATACTGAACTGAACTGAGCTAAACTGATAGAACTAGAGCTGAACTAAGCTTCTTAATCTGAAACTGGACTGGAATGACTAGTGGGAGAGTCTATAACAGATATATAACCACGTGAGCTAGACATCGAGTCCAATGTATACACCCCACCGGTAGGACCCAATATACCTTGCTAGGGTATAAAGACATGAACTGGGTGATCACAAAAATCTGGGGCCAATCAGGCTAAGTAATACTGTAACCTATGTTGGCAACGTTGTTATGGGAACTTGGGTGCGTTGGAACCCCAGCCCGCTCGGTGCTAAGTCCTACTCCCGTTGAAAAACCTAAACTGAACTACTAGGCTGATAACTCGAAACTAGGGTCTAAGACTAGTTAGGGACATATAATTGAAAGTACCCTGAGAGTCTTATCGGACCAGATTCTGAAACTGGGTTCTAGACTGGTCAGAGCTGCTTATCTGGAAGCGTCATAATCGTCTAAGAACAAATTGTAAACTAAAGTGGGGTCCTAGGGCTGGTTAGATCTATGTATCTAAAATGTCATGACCGCCTAATGGACCAATAAACTAGATTCTGAGTCTGATTCTGATAACTGGGAGGCACCACTGACACCTTGGGAAAAAGATTGAAGTCAAACTGATCAGTTTACACTTTCTATATAGTTCTAAAGAGATTCTACATTCTAACTGAACGAAACTACTAAGCAGCTAATAGAGAATACAACGCATTCCAACAACATGGGAATTTCATAATATGGCGGAATTTCAAGAATTTAAAGGGATCTCATACAACAAGGGTAAAATCATTCTCCTCAATGGAATAATTGATCGCATAT
>JACEIK010003639.1:0-77642 GCA_018107945.1 Datura stramonium | reverse complement strand
ATATTAAACTTGAGGGGAAAAACATTATTCCTAATGTATCACAAACTCAATATATAAGCTAAAGAGTATAAATATTTTTGTCAGTAGACATAAAGCGTAATTTTCCCACTGGAAAAGGGTGGACATAGAGCATATATAATTATATTAATTAGCGAGACATCTGAAGCGTAGATAAAGATCCATTAGTGGTTGGCCTAACACATATTATATATAGGATAGCCTACATACATATCACGTATCTTGCTAAAAAAGGAAACAAACTTTTAAGCGTAATTCAATCTCAAAAATATAATCATCATCTACCTATCATATAAATTAATTAATTTCATGTGAGGCAAGGACATGTTAGTGTATATATCAAAAGTGATTTTATAGTCCTTTACGAGTTTCATTTTTTTAAGATTTTGCAGTCATTTATAAATATACTTCTAGTTTATATCACGGGAATATGTACCGTAGTTTACAAATTACGTATATTTATCTCTTAGATAACCTAATAATGTAAAAATACGAAAAAATATACATACGTACCGCCATGAAAAACTCGATATCTTTGCCAATAGGGAGAAGTTCCAATTTTTGATTAAAACGAAAGACATGAACTCTGCTACCAGTACTTCCAGCATCGAAAATAACTGCATAATGCTCTGATTCATGGCTCAACAAATGTCTCCTCAATGGAATTTGGGCATTCACACTATAACTATGGGGCAACACCAAAAATATTGCCAAAATTGTGGGGAAAAAATGATTTTTTTTGTTCAACATTTTGCCCCAGATCTTCTACAAAAGCAAAATGCACAAGTTATAAAAGAGACAAATATATAATTTATACATTAATGGTGTAAAAATACTTTTATATATGAGTGATTTCTTCTTATCTGGCTATATTTTGACGAATTGAGTTATTCGATATCTATGGTAAATGTCTAATCAAAGTAAGCGTGAATTAATTTAGATACCACTTGAGGTGGAGCCAATTTTTGAAGCATAATTATATTATGGATTCTAGATTCTAATGTAATTTAAATTACTAAGTTTAAATTGATAATCTACATATATTCAATGTATTTTTATGATAAATATAAAATCTGAATCAAAGTTATTAAGTTCCGTTAAACTTGTAACTGATGCTTTACCTCCGCATGTAATTTGGACACTACAATATTAAATAATTAAAAGAAAATAATAGAGTAAATTTAACGGGTGATCATCCAATTTCGTGTTTATTATCTAAAAGTTATTATTATTTTCATAAAAATTATTTAACTTTGTTTCACCTGCCCCAAAAAGTAACTTTGATCAGATTTGATAAAAACCCTAACTATTATGTGAGAAAAAATAACAAAAATATCCCTTATATTTGAAGGTAGGTTCAAAATAGTCCTTAAATATACTTTTGAGAAATCTTGTTCCTTTATTTTGCTAAAAAGAAATATTTTTTATTTTCATTTACTTAACAAACTCTACCTATTAAATTTAACGAAATTGAAAAAAATAAAGAAGTCAAAGCAGAAAAAGAAAAATCTTTAAATCTATTAATCATTAATACAAAATAATTAAATTTTCACTTACTCACTCTTACTATTATAGTATTTTGTTTAATTAATTTACATACTTCTTTCCTTATCTTTTAACATAATATTATTTTATTTATATTATCAATACATTATTAAGTAAATAAATCTAATTTTTGAATTATTTTTATAATAATTTTATAAACATTTTAAGCAATAGATTGAATATTTCTATTATTTTATAAACGAATTAATTTCAAGTAAAACTCAATTTTACTCGAATTCACTCAAACGACCATGACCAAATAATTCGTGTCAAATTGAAGAGAGCAAACATCTACATTTCAATTTTATTTTACCTGTAACAACAAATAGAATAAATAAAAGGGTATAAATTAATAAAAACATTTTTATAAAATTAGTTAAATAAAATAGTATTTAGTAAAGGCAAACAAGTTAAAATATAATGTGTTGCATCAATGATAATTACGTTAAAAAAATGATTAGAAAGAAATCAAAATAAGTGCGGTATCATAAGTCATACGAGAGATCAATATTATGAAGGGAAATATGGTGAGAGATATGTGAAATTGTTCTAAAAATATCATAAATTACACATAAAAATTACAATGAATCCTACAATACACTAAAAATAACGAAAATTTCCAAAAAAAAAAAACACCTCTAAACGAGAGTTCAACTTAAGTTTCCCTTTTCACAATTTTTGTAAAATTTAATTAGCAGAGTTTGTTAAGTATTTAACGACGACTAAATGTGCTCACTTTTTTTAAACTTAAATGATCAAAATTGCTCAAAAACATAATTAAGATACCATTTAAAACATATTCTCAAATATAAAGAATATTTTTGTTATATCTCTCGCATTACATGTAGGTTTTTTTATCTTCTTTTTTTTTTATAAGAAAAAACATAGGAAAAATATTACAAGGGGAAACAAATCAAACATTCATCAACGAAATGAGAGTTCAAATGACCAATAAATTGAGTAAAATTATCTAATAATTAGACTGAAATTAAACGATTTTAAATAACAAAAAATAAAATAATATTTTTTTAATAATGAACACAAAATTAAGCAATCCACCCATAATATACCCTCAAAAAAAACATTTAAGAGGAGTGGAGGTGGGGTGGGTGGGAGTTTTTTTTTGTGGTGGGGAAGGAAAGTTGGGGGGTTAGAAGGAGGTAGATACCTTTATGTGCTTGTGAGGTGAGGATGATGAAGCAAATGGTATATCTTGTGCCTTTTTATAACCAAGAGAATAATCACCACATGAAACACGTGATACTATTATATTTTTCGTCTTAATTTATTTATATGTTTTTATAAATTTTAAAAATTTAAAATAAAAAACAATTAACAACTAATACCAAAATGAATATAAAATTAAAAAATATTTTAATATAAGATTATAAATTTTTGAATTTCTTTTTAAATTTTATATTAAATTAAAACACGAACAAATTAAAATAAAAATAATATAAAAATATCAACCTAATGATTTGATGCAAAATTTTGTTGTTTATTGTTTAAGACATTATTGTTTTGTCTCTCAATAAAAGGAAATCTTTCTTTTATATTATTTTGTCTATATTTTATTATTTTTAAAAGAATTATTATTGATAAATATGTAATTCCAATGAAACCAGAGCTTTCATGTTATAGAATATGTGTACTATAATATGAGAGGACACCTTAGGGACCCATACACATTTAATAAATACAAATATTAGCACACCAGCTAATTATAGCCTTGTCTTTTTTTCTGCCACGGATAATTCGGATTTGATTTGAAGTTAAAATTTTATTTAAATAAATAATATATTTTTTATATTTTTTATTTTTTTTATTTTTTTTATTTTTTTTATTTTTTTTATTTTTTTTATTTTTTTTATTTTTTTTATTTTTTTTAGTTTTTTTATATTTTTTATAAATAAACGGATCTGGTTCATATTTCTTGTAAATTTTTAAATAGCGTAATTTTACAAAGGTGAATAGTGCTATGTAGTAGAGATAGCTCTATTCACGTTGAGTATGAGTCTATTTTTATTGTGCTAAAATTTAAAATAATATTTTATTTAAGTAAAATATAAAACATGGATTAAATTTTATATCACAAATAATTTTAATTTTAATTAAATTACATGTTTTTTTTGTTTTTTTAATTTTTTCTTTTTTTAAATTTTTGAAGTTGAAATTGAAGTCACATTTCATAAGCATATGTGAATTAAATTGAGTAATTAACTTTAACTTTGCTCTAATATTTTAAATAATAAAAAGGCAAAAATCTGCTTAATAATTTTTAACTTTTAAAAAATCACAAAACAAGCAAAATTCATGAGCGTAGGTTAATCACAGAAAATAGTTAAATGCTATTGACTTGTCACGAAAATCTGGTCAGTAGGAAGAAGTTGATTGCATGAACTTAAAATGTATGAAGTTTATGTTATTGAGCTTATGCGTTGGTATGCTTGCACTGTGTGAATTTATGCGCTAGCGCTGCTGGACAATGTCTTGCGTTTTTTTGTTAAGAGCGTTACTTGATAATTTTTTTATCATTAAAGTGTCGATAAGGCAAAATTAAAAATAAGAAATAAGATTCCGTAATATCCTTAGGGTTTGATAGATAGTTAGGAGTATTTCTAACATTCTTTTGCTATGTCTAAAATTCAACACACACCTAATACGATGTTTGATTTACAATTTCTAAAACTCCATATAATTAAATACATGTATAAGTATGAGAAATACATATATTAATTTTATGCATGATAAGAATAAAATAGTGTCGTGATAGCTAAATCCACATATAATAAATGCTTTTACATAAAATATTATATAGATCGATTTTTATAATTAATTTATATATATTATTAATATCTGTATAATTCTAATAAACATTAATGCCATTATGGATGAGTCTTTAATGTGTGTCGGTGGTCCTGAATTAGTCTTGTACTATGATTTGCTAGGATTTTTTTTGTCTATTTGTTGCACATGTTTTACACATGGCTAAAGTCATCCTTTATTTCTTTGTTTTTTGTTTTTTTTTTTTAATTTATTTATTTAATTTTTAATTTGATATAAGAATTAAAAATAAATAAATTTTACGATCTTAAACCAAAAATATATATCAAAATATATTTTAATCTTATTCCTTAAATATATCAGGTAAAAAATCAAAGTTAAAACATTAGAAAAAAAGAAACATTTTTGAAACATACTTTAAGAAAAGAAAAAAAGACGAACAAATTAAAATGGAGATTTTGCATGTGAGAACATTTGCATTGCGCTCCTGCTGAACTGGACACATGCTAGTTGTAGGAAGTATGGTTCTGAAAGTGACTTCAGTTCGCCAGTTCAGGCTCAACTCCTCGCTTTACGTTAGCGGACCTACAGATCGGGACGGGGCTTTGTGCTCTTTCTTTCTGTGTGGGACGATATTGGGACGAGAAGGGAATGCGTCGAGGCGGTGAACAACTACATTTTGGCTTTTCCCTTCGTGAGATGAGCCCAGTGATTGGACAGATGAATAAGAGAACTAAGCTGCCTAAAAAGCTCTTTGGCGCTCTACGTACAATATAGACTCCATCAGATACATATCGATTTCTTTTTGATGGATCAAAATTAGATAGTTGTCTCGTCAAAAGATAGAAAAAAGAGATTTCCTTTTATTCTTGAGAGATTCCCTTATCTCTTTCATCTATCATATGATTGATAAAGTCGAAATTATTTTTAACTATGGGGTAATTAGGTCATTCACCAAACTTAGTGCATTACAAAAGACTGATGCGCAGGTAGACCGACACTTTGACCCCATTGAAATATCTTATGAAGAAGAATTTACGGGAGAGTTAAGTCGAATAGTTGTATATTTAATGTCGTATAAATTTAAAATAGTTAGCATATATATAATGTGTACCATTAATATATAATTTGTATATATCAATCAAAGAAATAAATAAAAATTTGATGTTATTTATATAAAGAACTTTTTAAGATTACGGAGCTAAAACAATTGCTAGTTATTGGGCATTGGTCGGTGGAATTATTACAATGAAATGAAAGGGGGAGTTCGTAGTTAAAGCCCAGCCAATTCTTGGGAAGGCTGTAGCTTATGTTGTGGATCGACTCCTAATGATTAGTCAATATTAATTGTCGATTCCCATTTATGTTAAACATTGTTAGAGCTAGTCACACCGGCTGTACATTTCACACACTCTCGTGGTTGATCACGATACTTGGGATTCAGGCACCCACTGCTTCACAGGTTGATGATATTCAAATTTGAGGTGCAAAATATTAAATACTTACCAAAGTATGGGATATCTCTATATTCAAGGGTCGTTTGATTTATGAAAATGTTATACAGATATTATTAATATAATAATTATTTTTTATGAAACGTTTGATTCATTATAATATCTATTTATTTCTGAACTCCAGCTGTCATATTGTCCTTTTATAAGACATGTCCTTTTCCCCACCATGTGCCCTTAATAATTAGGACCCCTACATAGTGGTTGAAAATTCTAATAGTATAAACTCGAACTTTCGAATGAGAAGATTTTTAAAAGTACAGTTTGGGCGTACAAAATATTTTGCATTAGCAAAGTTTGGCGATCGCACTTTAAAAAATATGATATAAACAATTTAGTTTAATGCAAGATATTAATAATTTTTTTTAATGCTTAGACGCGTAACTTATAGATCAATGTTATCATTGGTTTAAGCCTGGCCTTCATTGATGTGAAAATCTAAGCATTGTGCTCTGCATTTCCACAAGCTAAGCTACTGCCTTCCTGTTATTATATTAGAGGATTCACTGTATATTGGACAGTTCAGTTTGCATATAGCGTTTTGTATTCACTCAAGATTTAGGGAAGGATCGCATTTCAAGGGGGGTGCGGGTAGCGATTTGATATTTTTCTCGTTTTAAAATAAATGATGTTTTAGCGCTTTTCATTTTGTTTTTAAAATAAGTGGTGTTTCGCTGTCGAAGGCATTAGTGATGTTGGCGATTACTAACTCTTATTTAAATTAAAGAGATTTATAAAGCTGGTAAAAAGCCCAAATTTTTTAGTGTTATTAAGGGTAAGTTAGTAAAAAGAAATGTATTTCTTTTCGGAAGTGAGTAGTTTCTTCCAAGGGTGAGCGTGCTTAAAACGCGCTTTTATTTTTGAAACGAAGGGAGTATATCTGAGCATTAGCGGCAAGCTTGAGGTGTGATGTGAATGATACATTCTAACTATGCAAATATTATTCTTTATAACCCCAACATTAGAATTCGCCCAACATGGGATTACGCATAGATAATTTTATTATTGTTCATAGTGACATTAGTGCATATTATTGCATAATACAAAAAGAAATAAATATCTATCTCGACAGCTGCGATCAATCAATTGAATCAATACTGTCCACAAAATAAAATAAAATAAAATAAACTTTATTACAAGTTTTCATTAATTAATCCTCCTATGTAATATACTACTTATCAAAATGAGATTAATTAATACTGGGCTCCAAACAATATCTCCCATGCTACTTTTAGAGAGAAACATAAGGGAATTTGCATGATCCATGACCTGCCCAAAATTGTCAAAACAAACACAAAAAAAGATGAACATATATTACTAGAAGAAAAATCAACTAAAACATATGATATTAATACTTCAAATTTTATTTATTATATTTTATAATTGTTTTGAATAATTGTGATTAGTAACCTAAAAAATAAGATAGATTATGCGCTACGTACCGACCAAGTTACACATATGCACTAACCGTGCAAAAAATTATACCTATCAATCTTTTAGAAATAGAGATTTTTAAAAATTTAGCAATCAGAGTAGAAAATTTGTGTTATAAAACGTGATTTTTTGTGCAATTTCCGCGACAGGTTCGCCCGGAAGCGCGTGGTGAAAGCTGATTTTCACAGAATTCTGTGGGAAATTCGATGGGAAAATAATGATTTTTGTAGTGGTGTGTGTTATTGAAGATTGTGTATAAGTGCTTCTTTTTTTTTTCTCTTGATTTTCAAGTAATCCAAGTTTAGGGTACTTACTTGGGTCAATAGTAGTTTGGAACAAGCCCATTGATGACAAGTTTCACCATTTTCTCTAAACTTGGCCCAATATGAACTAAATGCATAATTTGCATGAGACACAATAGAGACAGGTTGATAACATGAACAGGAACAAGTTCATCACAGACCATTTCTCCTACATGAAAATTCCAAAGCATTTTGCCTAGTCAATTTCCTCACAATATCCTTTTGTCACCACACACCACAACTTTCCATGGAATGGCACATTATTTTGGGCTCGGGTAAATGGTAAATTCCACCCTCATGCAATACATTAAGTCGATATAAGTAAATTATTTACCATTAGGGTGTAACAAGCCCCGATGCCTCTGATCCGGACCCCCTTCGATTTTCATCATTATGAGAGAAAATAAGCGTGATGTATCACTTTGAAAGCCACAGATATTTGGTGTCCCAAATAGGTGGTTGTGACATGATTCTACGTACAGCTCTTTGATTAATACGTAGCTGCATTGGAATATTATAGCATTTTAATTTGATCGTAGTCGCCTCCATTAGGCCATCTGTTTACTGCTTCCATTGGTGGGATATTGTAAACCTAATTTTGCATGGCGAAAGCGAGAGATCGAGCATTTGATCCAAGAGGTTTGTGTAAAACATAGCCAGTAACAGGGTCAGTATAGGTGTGATTTCCTTAATGTTTTTTATAATCAAGACTTATCAAATAAGGATTTTGGGACCATGAGAAATAAGGAGTGAACATCAATAAGGAGTATGATTTAGTCCAATGCAGAACCTCAAGGGGGATCAATAACTTGTATCTTGGTATATCTAACCTAAATTCACCACTTGAAGGTGGAAAAGAGGCTTGCAATATGTCCATAGCCAAAGGTGTACCAATTTTTGTATATTTGTGAATATTCGTTGATCATCGATCGATTTCTTGATATTCCTCATGGCTGGTACAAGATCATACATAATCTTCTGTCTTCTTGTTGCTTAGGACTTCATTTCCTACTAAAATGTATCGAATCATGGTGTTTGGATAGTACGATAGAACGTTATCGCGTACCCATTGATCTGCAGCTGATTGATTTTAGCAACAGTGGGATTTCATCATTTGGTACCATGATTGAGACATGAAGATTTGTACCTGATAATCTAAGTATTTCTGGATTTGCATCATAGATTTTCACTCCTACCAGCTTTCATTTGTTTATCACCTCATGGTTATGGTGATGCCAAATTGTTTCCTATCCTTCCATAATTTACTCCAATCCTGCTTCTTGTAGATGCATCTACACCCACAAAAGAAAACAATGAGCAACAATAAGATGCAATTAACAATGTATTGATAATCATTTAAAAAAAAAAAGAAATTAGCTATGAAATTTATAGCTAATTGGTCTTGAATCCATTGTTAAGTAGGATTAGCAATGAATTTTTAATGTTTAACGATAAGTTGTTCGTTGCCAAATCTTCTTGCAGGGTATCAAGAAGATTGGAATGTCTTTTTGAAATCATTGTGATTTTAGGTGGGCGAGTGGAAAATATTTTTAGAAGATTATATATATATATATATATTTAAAAGTTAATAATAATATTAGCAAATCGGATAGTTTTTGACGAGGTTAAAAGCATTAAGATTGTAGGAAGTAGAATCTTGTCCATAGAGAAAGTCGTTTGCTATTAGTTGGGGTACACATTTTCTTGATAATCGAATATCAAAAAATAATTTTCCTTATGAACAATATTTTTCTAAAAAAATTGACTTTCGGCATTATCAAAGACATTCTAAATGTAAACTAAAAGGACAAATAATGTTCATTTAGGATGTTAAAACTTTTGAGAATTCTTGCCTGAAAAATCAAAGAAAAGAAAGGAAAGCAATAGCAAAAATGACTTCCATCACTGACTTTCTCTTTGAACATTTTAACCAAAACATAAATTGGAATGGTTATAATGATGATGAAATCCCAAATTTGGTTGTGTCCTTTAAGGGTGAAAATGGAGAAGGTTTTATAATTGGGAGAACTTAGAAGTTGAACTACCAAAAACTATAGAAATTTGTAAGTAATTAAGTGAGACAAAGATTGTGGGGATTATTGAATCAAGAGAGTTAGAATCTCAATGAAGAAATTGCAAGAATAAATTAACAAGGTGTGGTTCTTGGTTTTACATAAATAAAGTGAAGGATAAAAGACTATGGGATGCAAAAGAAGTAATTGTGTAGGTAAAAAGCATGTCTCTTTATTTCTCTTCTCTTAGTTTAATAATTCAAGGTTGATTCTTATTTCGATTCTCCTCTCGAGAAAGACGATCAAATCTCCTTAAAGAAATACTAATGTTAATTGTTGCCTTGTTCGGTGATTTTGGTTGTCTTTCTTTATTTGTGGAGTTCTTTGTTTTTAGCGGCTTACGACGGTGAAATCTTCC
The DNA here is from genome assembly GCA_018107945.1 of Datura stramonium. Taxonomy (NCBI): domain Eukaryota; kingdom Viridiplantae; phylum Streptophyta; class Magnoliopsida; order Solanales; family Solanaceae; genus Datura; species Datura stramonium. Next base: position 67,618 of record JACEIK010003639.1, on the reverse strand, counting down.
CGATAATCTCTTCCAATTGGATAACGAAAAGCCATGTATCCCTGGAACTATTCTTCATTGCATGATTGTTTGCAGCTTGCTTATTTCTTAAGCATCTCAAGTGAAGATTTGTTACTGGTAAAAATTATCTCACATATTTACAAGTGTCTTTAGTTTTATAAACTTTATTATTTTTTGCTTTCTAAAATTATGAGACTTTGTGATTATTCTTTTTGAGACAATTGGCGATTTTGTATGGACGCCTTTGTGATTACAGATTTTGCAGAAATTTTCTTTTGAGCAAGCGAAAATCCTGTGAAAAATATTGGACCATAATCCAGAATTTTATAAGTTATTGGAGAAGCGTTAGACCACAATTTAATATTTTATTTATAAGATTGAAGCGTACATAAAATAAACATTAGATCGAACTAATTTGTCCTAAGCGATTCACTTTTAAGGGTTATATTTGCATAAATTTTTAAACATAATAATAATATTTAAATAATAGCCATAAAAGAAATATTTGCGCAAATTAACCTTAAATTACAGAGCTCACCGGCCATTTCATATAAATGAAATCTGGAGGCCCAACTTGATCAGCAAAAAGAGTTCTATATCTTCTAGTTGGGCTTCAGCCTTATTGTGTCAATTTTGGAGAAAAGAACAGAGGCCCAAATTTGTGAGCCTAACCTTTAGATAAGTAGCCGCTAATGAATAAGATCCGTTTCATCCTTAGTTAAATGAGTATGAACATCTACGAAAAAATGTAAACCATAATCTTTTAGCAATGAAAACATATATTCATATAATATTAGCATTGCATATTATATATATTAAAGTATCAAAATATTTACAGATATCGTGAAATTCTATTTATATAAAAATCATTAATTATATTACCAAATAGAAGATAATTGTTATAAATTAGTAATTTTACATAAAATGTACTGCTATAAATACGGTTATTGTTGTTATAGATAAAAAAATTATTATGAGATATAAATATAACATAAAAAATTATTGTATGGAATAAAATTTAATCATTATAATAAGATGTTATTATAGAATGGTCAGCGTTATTATTAATATGTTAACAAATGTTATCAATTTATCATTTTGCCGTCTAATTCAAGTGACCTAGATTAGGTAGTTGACCTGGATTTTATGAATTAAGCATATAAACTATGCAAATTACAAGATCTAACATATATCATGCAGTTTTAATAATTGGTATTAACAATATAATGAGTAATGATTATTCTTGACAATGCAGCATTAAGGCTGGCCTGACATAGATTTATGGTTCAGTCTTTTTCTAAATTTCGTGCATAACGAAAGTTTTAGTGCATTGAACTACCCGATAGAGTAATGATTATGACAACTTCCCTCGGTTATTATAAATCAAAAAAGAGATGGTGATTCGATTTTCTAAGCAAGGATGGAGGAGTGATGATTGGATAATGGGCCATTTCCTAGCAGGAGTGGGCGTAATTTGGGTTAACTCGAAATCCGAATGAAAATTCTAATTTTTCGATATACGGTTTGAATTTTAAATTATGGATTGAATTTTTATTTTTTAATAATTTCAAATTTAATTGTTATTTTTGTGGTTTTTCAATTATTGATTATCATTTGTATTTTATAATTTTTGTATTATTATTGTTTTTTTTTATTATATTAGATTTTTTTACTTTGTTTATTTTTGTTTTGTTTTTGATTTTATAATTTTGTTTCTCCTATATATGAAATGAGTATGAAAATAAATAATTTGTGGTTGGTGGTAAAAGGAGGTATCTTGTTCATTAATTATATTATTGTCCTTAAAAACTGTCTTAAAAGGGTTAAAAGTCAAATTTAAAATTCAAAATCCAAAAAGATAAAAAAATTAAAAAAATTAAAAAAATTAAAAAAATTAAAAAAATTAAAAATATTTTTAATTTAAATTTAGATTATAATATCTTCAATTTAAAATTTAAAATTTTTTCTCTCCCCAATCGAATGATCCGAACACCCGACCCTATTTCATAGCCCTTAAATCATGGCATTTTCTTGCCATAACCACATTAATACCATTAGTATAATGATTAGTGTTTGTCAACAAATTTTTTTAATAATTAATCATCTTGTTTTTGACCTTTGTACATATTATATCCATTCAAATTAAGTACCCCATGTGTCATGATTAATGGATGGGGAATTACATGTGATCTTATGATAAAACCAAATAAAGTATAGTCCATTCTTTTTCATGTACAAAATAATTATCTTGCAAATTCAATTAATTGCCTCTCTAATTAATCTGAAATTTTTATTTCTTCCTAGATATGCTTGTGGAATGTGAATATATTATTGAGTAATAAATTAACCCTTTGAAAGTAAAGTATATTTTTAATTGTTCCCGTCAACATAAATATCGAATAGTCTTGTGTACCAAGACTTAGACGGATAAGAAAAAAAATCATCAATTCTCCATTGGCCGCTAGACTACATCATTAAATACATCCGGAACACTAAATTATTTTTAATAGAAAACGCTTTATCTCTAAAATTTCCAACATGGAAATCTTAGGTACCGCGGTCGCCCCTTTGGTTGGGCATTGGTGCAACATTACCTATTGATAAATCATATTAATTAGACTCTAAAGTGTCAAATATCAGATAAAGGATGGTGAATATCGAGGCAGCTTACCTTTTTATATATATAGAATTATTTGATCTTATCAGATAGGTTCATCACTAGCCCGTAAATAACTCAACTATAGAAAAAAATATACATCGTTATATCGAGATTTTCTTTAGAAAGTGAGATATCGAGGGACAAAAAAAAAAAAAAGGAAAGTTATACCCATAATGTGTCGGTTTAAAAAAAAATGCAACATCACATGTTCAAGAATGTTAAGACAGGTAATATGTTAGGTATGTTTGGCAAGAAAAAATAATTTGTCTGTTTTAATGACATTTTTAGGGTCCCACTTACTAAAACAAATTATTAACTTTCATATCTTAGTTTAGCAGTTAGAATATGAAAATGACTTCGATTGAGATATTAAACTAATTAAGATTTTTTTAGGCTTTCTTAGTCGTATTTCATATTGAAATTTTAATTAATTTAAATTGTGCGTTATAAAATTCAATATAAAATTCATTTCATTTGATCTCAGTTTGATATGAATTATATTAAATAGCTTACCATGAAATGTTACATAACTATATTTTAGTATATTTAATCTCGGATTTGTTAGAAATAAATTATTTTAAGAATAGAATTGATTAATTGTAGGGTAAGTGTCAAAGAAATTTTGAAAAGTTGTCAATACAAGGCAGTTTGTAATGAAAATGAAATTGTGTGCAAATATAGTCACTGAGAAAACTTTTCAGATAATATTAGGTCGAGTTTAATATTACTCATTTATATTGATCAACGTTACAAATAAAATATTAGACTAATGAATAACCTTTGCAAAACTTACAAAATTTTAATCAAGATCGTCGTCGAATATTTTCGTAAGACATTAATTTACTCAAAATGAATCTTTATTTAGACCATAGTCTATAAAGTCCATAAACTGCAAGAATTTTTCTAATTTTAAAAGGTTATTTAATAAATAGTTACCCCAAAAAGGGACAACTCGCAAAAGAATTCTATAACGTAAATAGATTATTAGCGTAAAGAATATAACATTATTAATGTATTTTAACATGTTATAGAAGGTTGTTTGATTAACAAATATCATATATATAACTCTATACATTAAAGTTTGAACTATGATCTTCAACATTTTCACATTAATCATTATGACATGAAAGAAAATTTTGTTTTCAAAATTGGTGTTTACGTAATCAAGAAGATATTAGTGATGTTTTTTCAAATTTATCCTTATTTAAATGAAAAGAATTTTATGTAATCAAAATATCTTAAGAAATTCGTTTTTGATATATTTATTCGGGGTAAATGGGTAAAGATACAGTTTTTCTTAAGAAATGAGTGATTTTTAAAAAAAAATATGCTTAAAAAAATATCGCTTATTTTAAAAGCTTAAAGAAAATATATTCTTTTAGTTATAGTTATATAGAAATTTGAACTCCATATTTTCCTCCTTCTAAACCAAAAAGTGGTGCTCATAGGGACTAGGCTAGGAGAGAAACTTCTCCTAGTAGGGTTGATAGAGACATACTATAACATCAATTAATAAAGTTGGCTAAGGGGACAAGCAAAATTAAACAATAACAAGAAAATTTAGTTTCTAACCGTTATCGCTACTTCTATCTGAGTATCGGAAGCAGCGCCACCTGCGCCAAGAGTGGATGTAAGGTGCGTACGTTATAACTGCTCATCTCAGCTTTGTGGAATTACGAGCTTTAGTATCGGAATCGGCGCCTCCTACTGAGGGTGAAGGTAAGATTGCGTACGATCCTGCTATAAGCCTTGCTTTGTGGGACTACACTAGATTTTTTTGTTGTATCCTTGCTCTATCTTAGAACACCATTACATCAAAATTTGACCTAAACCCCTGTCATTATCATTTAAATAAATGGATTTATTTTCCTCCTGCTTACACACAAAGCCATTAATTCCCAAACAAGAGAGATTGACAAAAGTCCCCATAACATGTGCATCACTACACTGGCCAAAGAAAAAAAGTCCTTTTAATTCAACAGAAACCCTTTTATACAAACCAAAAAAATATTCTTGATCACCCCATGTGATTCAAGAAAAGCTAAAAAAAAAAGAATGGCATGTTTAGCTTAGATCAGAAAAAAATGTTTAAGCAAATATGTTTAAAAGTCAATGGAAATGTTTTTGATTCAGAAAATTTAGATCTTTATTATAGCAAATATAGAATCCACAGTTCTTTGTTAGCCTGTAAAACAAACAACAATTTCATATGCAGTAAATGCAAGGTATTTTGCATCTATTTTTGTACTTCTCTGTTTATAGAAGATTACTATTAAATCGCACCCAAGGGTTTGGTCTAAGGGCACAAGGTAGTAGAGTCTGCATAGTAGAGATAACCGAGTATACACAAACTAGCCCGAGCACCATCATTATAGAAAAAAGAAAGTAATATTCCTCAAAATCCAAAGTATCACCCTCAGACCAAACTCCATACCAGTCTTTAAGGACCATGTTGCCTTGTTTCTCTACCAGTTTACACAGTTAGAGGCACAAACAGTGGAGAAAATGATGAAATCTTTAAATATTAAACTTAGTAGAAAGAGTATTGCATGTTTAAATAAGTAACTCAAAATCTGTTACATTAACTATGTAAGATAAAAGAATTAAATACAATTTTCCTTCTAACAAAACCACATAAAAGAACTCTGCTGTCCAGCCTGGCTCCTTGAAGAATCCAGTCAAATGAAACTGTATGAAGTTTAGGTCTATCACCAAAAAAAGTAATGTGAAGACAAAGTAAAACGCGTTGTTAAGAAGAAACCAATTAACCAAATGAATTGTGGGCCTTTCTTGATCTGTTACCCCAAAAATATGCAGCATTGTCTTTTTCCTTTAGAGGAAGAATCTTGATTTTTGCCTTTCTGTCATCTGCAATCTGTTGAATTGAAACTATCTGCAAATCCGGAAGGTTTCGAGGTATGCTTGACTGTATGTGTTTGACTGAAGGAGAGGTCATCAAATACGATATGAGTTTCCTTCATCAGCACCATCTTTGAAGGATTTGAGGAAGGCTCATGTGGAGGTCGATGCCACTGTCTTCTTCTTGGTTCTCGTAGGCTTCCCAAAGTTCTCAGGAGGCGAGACATTGACTGCATGTCCCATGTCACAGGCGCTGGAATGGTTCACGTGCAGTGCAATAGCCTGCTAACTCGGCGACCTTTCGTCTCTCGTATGTTTCCTCGTCGGGATCAAGTGTCGGGTCAATAGCCTTTCGGAGGTTGTCTTTGTTGACAAGGACCCTGCGTAACCATGTCACCAAATGGGACCTCTCATCTGTGAGTCTCATCTAATGCTTTTCTACCGGTGATGATCTCCATTAGAACAACTCCGTACATACACATCTACTTTGGTTGTGACTCTACCAGTAGCTGAAACAAAGAGATCGGAACTTTCTTAATTTAAGTAATAATCCAAATGATATAAGAACTCTCTTTTGTAATGATCATATACTCAGACAACCTTGCAGAAAGACTCGATAAACAGGCCAGGAGTAGATATGAAGAAGATAGAAGCAAGATTTTGAAAAGAAATTAAACATGTTAGGAGCAGAAAACCATTGTCAGCCATTAGCCAATGCCAAATTAGAGAGATAGAACGGGTCTAGAAGAAGCATTCTGTTGTACTTGCAAGTTTCAATTTAGATTCTAATGGATTATATTCACGTTATATTATACCCAATATCAGCATAACAAATTAATTAAATGCTCAAGTTTCATTTTAGGACTAGATGATCAGTTTCTTGATTTCCACCTTATGTTTGTGTTTCAACAGCTCATTTTCACTAGCAAACAGTTACTTTACTGAGCATTGTTTGCGGTATCAATCCATGAGCAGGAAAACAAATTAACAAACTAGCATTTGAACATGTAATTTACTTCAATAAAATTACTACCTCTCTGTGACTATCAAATATAGAAGCACATGAAAGCTATTAATGGGATAATCTTTTAGTTTTCTATGGAAATGTAGAGGTTGCCTTTAGGCTCATACTAATCAGTTTTCTTGGAATTAAAATGGATTAAGATAAGCACAGGAAAAACTTACCAGCATATTCAGGCGCCAGATGGCCAAACGTTCCAGCCTTAGTGTCTCAACAGAATATTCACCATCAAGGAGCATTCCTGACCAATCCAAAGTCTGCAACTTTGGCTCTCATGTCATCCCCAAGAAGTATGTTAGAGGGCTTCAAATCCCTATGGATAAAACTTGTCTGTGCCAAGCTGTGGAGATACTCAACTCCCCTTGCAACATCTAATGCTATTGTTACCACATTTCCAGGTCAAAATTGGTATTACTTGTTCTTGCCATTCAAATAAATGCTGACTTAAAGTTCCCTGTGGCATGCCACTCATACACCAAAAGTCTCTCATTGCCGTTAGCACAGGAACCAGAAGAGCGACCAGATTACTGTCTCTAACTTTGTGGGACGGCGATTTCAGCTTGGAACTCATTCATTCCTTTAGTACCCATCGCCCCAGATTCCATCCTCTTCACAGCAATCTTAGTCCCATCATGTAATTCACCCTTATAAACAACTCCAAATCCTCCTTTGCCCAGGATATTTTCTTCACTGAAGTTGTTTGTCACTTGTCGAAGCACCTGAATGGAAATGGCAACATTTCCACCTTCAAATATCGGCATCTCACTGTGATCCCCACTGCTCTGGCTCTGTAATTCACTGGGGACTCCTGCATACCCATTACCAATCACTACACCAGAGGCTTAACCATGTATTGCTTCTTTCCGGAATCTCAACCCTCCCGAATCTCTTATGCCGTCTCTTTATGTAACATTTGTAAGACACATACAGCACAACTATGATAAATATAACGACTGATATAACCACACCAGCAATCAATCCAGCTGAAACTGGGGATCCCTTTGAACCACCAGATGAATTTCCGCCATCACTACTTGAATTTGACCCAGACCCTGACGATCCACCACTCCCACCTCCACCACTAATATCCTTCCCAAGCAACAAGTTACCACTATAAGTAAATTTCACACTTTGTGGAAACTTGAGGATAGGACCAGATAAATTGTTATTAGAAACATCAAGAGTTTGAAGCATAGGCAGGTTGTCAAAGCTTTCTGGTATAGATCCACTAAGATTGTTATCATTCAATAACAAAGTCCTCAAAGAAATCCAAATTGGCAAAAGCAGGGGAAATAAAACCTGAAAGATGCCTTATAAATGTTACAACATCCACTTTCTTACTTTGTCCATCACATCTTATAGATGTCCATCCATTGCAAGGATCATTGCCTTTCCAAGAATCAGCCAAATGCACAGGATATCCAAAACCAGCAGCCACAGCAAGAAGTGTTGTAACCTGTGGATCGCAAGGTCCAGGAGTGGACTGACAAAAGCTATTAGTAGTCCCAATTTCCACTTTTACAGCACCTTTAAACTGTGGCATTGGACCCTGCAACTTATTGTTTTGCAAAGAAACATTCAACAATTTTGGAAGACCCATCACTGAATCTGGAATAACCCCAGTAAATTGATTGTCCCTTAGCTGCAAATCAAAGATATTCTCACATTTGGACAAGTCAGGAATTGGACCAGTGAAAGAATTAGCATGTAACCACACTTGTGACAACTGGGTCATGCTTGAGGAAATCACTCAATGGTTCCTGATAACCCTTTAAACTGATTGTTCAGCCATAAATTAGAATCTCAGAACCCCCAAAAGAAGCAGGCAAAGAACCAGTAAAATTATTGTAAGACAATTTCAAATCCTGAAGATTCGGTAAAGCACCAAGGAAATCAGGAATAACACCAAAAATACTAGCATTACTAGCATAAACGTTACCCAAAATGACACTTTCACTCAAATACGTAAAGATTTGCCATGGACTAAGCTGCCCATTTCCACTAATACTAAAAGTCTGCAAACTAGTAAGACCCCAAAAGGAAATTTGGAGGAGGAACAGAGGTGAATCCGTTGTTATCCAAGTAAATCTCAGCCAAATTCGACATGTTTGCAAAGAAGGCAAAGTCCCCAGCTTGTTATTTTGAACGAAAGGGTTTTAAGATTGGAAAGATTGTTCAGATCAGAAGGCGAGCCAGAAAGACCCTGAGAATCAAGATTAGTGAAACTACAGTATTACTCGATTTGTCGCAGATGACATTTTTCCATTTACAGAAAGACTCAGAAGAACTCCACCCAGATGGTGACAGAGCTGCAAGCAACTTTGACATAACAGCAGCATCCTCTGAAAATGTGAATGAAATGAAGGTGAAGAAGGTGAAGAAGGAGAAAGAAGTTTGTGGGGTTTGTGGGAATGAGATGAAGGAGAAGCCATTGATGGTGGGGTTAGAGATCTAACATACAAAGAGAAGAACAATCAAAAATGGAGCTTTTTTTTGTTCTTGTTCTTGAAAAAATGCTGAATTTGGGGTTTATGAGTAAATCAGTGAAAATGAATTCATTTTCATATGCAGAAGCAGAAGAGAGCATTTATGCTAAAATGGTGACAGCTTTGGATGAACTGTATATCTTTGTCATCAACTTGTTGCTCTATTTTCCTCTTTTATTCCTCTTTTTTCCCTCAAAATAAATACTTTTTATTTTTTATTTTTTTGTATTCGAAGTATTAAGAAAAAATTAAAAATATTTTTATTTTTTTATCTTTTTTGATTTTTTTAATATTTTTAAGTTTTTTTAAAAAATACAATTAATATAAATATTATAAAACTTATTCTTTTTTATGAAGTTATTCTATAATTTAATCGAATATGAAAAAATTTAAAAATATTTTTCTAGATTTTTCCTTCACGCACAACACGCTCTTAGTTTTAAATTAAACTCATAAAAGAAGAATATTTCAACAAATGTAGAAAATCTTGCTCTACCGTACAAAATACCTTAATTATGAGCAAAAGAGATTATTTGACTCTCGTAATTTAATGATATCGCAATATATTTTTGAGTTATTCATACTTTTTGTGTTTATTAAATTATCTTGAATTTAACTTACGGCTCTAATAAAGTACAATTAAAGATAATTTTAAAATAAAATAATAAATTAAGATTTTTTAAAAAATATATTATTAAAAAAAGAAAAAATTAAAAAAACAAAAAAAACATTTGAGATAGTCAGTTATATGAAATTGGAAATTAAATTATGATTGAAATAAATTAAAAATATTAAAATTAGAATTTAAAATTAAAAATATCACCTATAGTAAACAGTAAATTTAAACATTTTTCATGATTTAATTGATTGGTGGTAATTGTAAAAAGTAATCTAATTATGATCAGCGTATGGTGTTGGGATATCCATTAGGATTTATGAAGCATTTTATATAACTGAGGTTTATTAATTTGAGATCAAAATGTAGTTTTATTTAATTGATTGATTATATTTCTGATTTTAAATTAGATAAATATTACAATATATAAGTTTGCTTTGTTCTTTTTAAGGAGTTGTTGTTTTCTTTTTAACTTTGATGGTTCGGCATTATAGAGGTGATGTTAGGAATTTCGGTGCGGAGATGTGAGAGGTTGTCAAGAGATATGATTTCAAGAGAGGTAGAAATTAGCCAGAAGAGGCATTTGGGAGAGATAATTAGAAAAGAGCGTAGCGTAATTGCAAACTTGTCGAGGGATATGGCGAGATAGAAGGTTGTGGAGGGCGTATATCAGGCAAGTAGGTTAGTAGAAAATAGAGCTTAGTTTAGTAAAATTCACTTGTACCGGTAGTCGTGGTATTACTCCTATAATTAATATCTTGCACGTAGATTTTTTATATTTTATTGTTTCTTAAGCTTTGTGTATCATAGTATTTTTACTTCAGATGATGATATGACGTGCTTTGTTTCATCATCGGTTATTTCTTCTGCTAGATTCTATTGATTTAGTATCTTTTGTGTAGAGTGTAGCAGAATCGTCTCTCTGCCCTTAGGTGAAGGTAAGATCTGCTGTTATGCTACCTACTGCTATTTTTGTGGAATTTATCATGGTTATGTTGTTGTATTGTTCTTTTTCTTTGTATTGTTGTTAGCTATATTTATTTGAGCTGAGAATTTATTAAAAAATAATTTCTCTATATTCACAAAATAGAAATAAAGCTATGCATGCACTATATTTTTCAGATCTTACTCAGTAAAATATTTTTCGAACAACGATAAAACTATAATTTTTTTTTTAAAATAAGAAAATTCAAAATCATCCCTTATGGAATATACTTTTACTAAAATTGGGAAAACATCGACATACACTAAAGTTACACTCAATTAGAATATAATTTTACATAAACTTAGTAATAAAAATTTTAAATTGTATATTGTACGTATTTTATTTATTACTTTTCATCTACCGATCTTCAAGACTAGTTAATGTGGTAAGGAAATCTTGAGCAATCCTAAATCGAGAATTTCTTCAAATATACTTCAATAATTCAACATCTTTTATATGACTAACTTAGTACTAGTTATAAACTCGGAATTTGAGTGATCACATTCATGATCAAGATAATATTAGTAAAGTAATAATTTAAAGAGTTTAAATTTTTAAATATTTAATTGTCTTTTTAAAATCTTTTAACTTAAATTTCAATTCTTGAAAATGTTATAGTAAATTTTTATAAGAATTTTAACATAGAATGAGAGTTTACACATATAATTCAATTACCTTTAACTTGTTCGTATTAATAGAATTGAGTGGCTATCATTTTTATTATCACCTATTTATTTCGTATATTGTCTTAAAATCAACTCAAAATTAATGAGTACTGCATAGCGATGAGTGCAAATCAATGTCGTTGCTAGCGATCCACACATACTATTCAAATAATTGAGTGATATATTCATTACATTAGATTTTGTTTTATTCTACTTTTACTCGATGCACGATATTTATGTGAGATCCCGAATTATCTAAATTAATACTATGTAAGATCATTAAAAAAAAAAGAAAATGCTCTTTTATGTTGATTTTTTCATATTAATTAACGATAAACAAGAGCACGTAATTATCAAAATCGAGGAGAAATCATATTAAATCGCCACAATTCCAATGCTCGTTACATTAGACTTTAAATGACTATGCTTTTAATTGTAAGTCTAGAGACATAATATACAAACATGCATAAAAAAGTAAAATGAAAGAATATTTTATCTTATCTTGAAATATTCCTTATTCCCAATTATAAGAATACAAAATAAAGAGGAGTGACTATCGTACTTTTAGCTTGTGTATGGAAATAAGAAAAAAAGAAAGAATAAAAAAATAGATTAAACAATTAATTTATTTTGCACATTTAATTTTTTTTTTTTTTTTTTTGTGTTTAGTTTGATAAAATAAAACTAAAAATGACACGAGAAATCAAAATAATGAACTATTATCATGATTATTTATCATTTATATATCACTCTCGCTAGTTGCTACTTGTCTTTGCTTACTTTCAAAGCAAATCGAACTTGTAATTTTATGAATTGAATTAGTCTTTCGGGTAGATATTTTTAATTGTCATTTTTTTGAGCACTATTTGTCAAACCAGCCTTATTTCCAGATGGATCACACCAGCAGAATGAATCAAATGAGTTATGCATCGTGAACTTTAGCTAGCATATAATTATTTAGAAAACCTAATGGTTCTTTCACAAGATTAATTAAGCACATCGGAGGGTGATTCATGGCTTTAGATAATGAAAGGTGATTCTTTTCGTAAGCCTGTCATTTTGTACGCATATATTAAAATAACATGATAAAAATTAAAAATTAATATGTCAGAAAGCAATCTCAAATATTAATTTACCTTATTTTTTAAGATTACGAATCTCAAATTTAATAAAAATATTATAGGATAAAAGTGTATAAGTTAATTAAACTCGTTATCAAATGGGTCCGTAATTGCCGGTGTATAAACTAAGGCTGCATAAATAGAATGTGTTAAAAGACTTTTGGGCACATCTAAGAAGTATAATAACTTCACTTTCAACACGTTACCGTGGCTAACTACTTATAAAGGATAACTCATTATATCGCTTTCGTACTTACGGAATTCGATTAAAAAAATCGGATCGCCAAAAATATACTCTGTGATGTATTACATATTTTTGCGAGAGTTTATTTTGTAACAAACTTATTTATGGCTTAACTGATTATATAATGCGCAGGTAATTTATTAGTAACGTTAGGATTCCCTTCATGATAACTACTATATTAAATGAATTAAAAAAATATTGGTCTAGTCTATGTCTATTTGATTTTTCATGGTTTGTACTACTATTCTTTGAAGGGGTGCAAGTGTATCGAGACCGATATAAAATTGATGATATATATTGGCAGAACTTAATAACTCTGTTAAATATATTTGTAAAATTTGATGCGTATTCGACGAGCTCCCCGTATGGCGTGTGTTTAATGCAGTCAACTTGGGACATTTTGAAGATGATATTGTCAATGAGAATTAAGGGTTGATTATTTTCACTATATTCTTTTATATTCATTTTTTTAGTTTATTAATGCCCAAGAATTCATAGTAGTTGTGTTTGTCGGCTGAGATTCGATTAATTTGAATTTGTATTATATAAAAGTTGAAAAATGCTTTCAATTAGGATTTTTTCGTTATCTGATGAGCCAGGATATCAGACAAAAGGAACGATTAAATCTCGAAATCAGGTTACAACTCGGTATTGTATTAAAGGATTATATAATTCATTATTGGGTAGGTTCGAAGCTGGCCAAGCTGGCCTGCTTGTAAAAATATAAGATAAAATTTGTGTATAATAGGCTGTGGTCAGTAGCTTCCTCAAACTCGGTGCATAACGAAAACTTATTGCTTAGTTGACCTTTAATTATTATTGTCAGAATCAAATCACTCAACTCAATCCTTCATATTCCATTTTCTTCTTTCATTCATTTTATTTATTTATTCAAGAATTAAGCATTCTTTCCCATCATAATGTTCTTTGCTTTTCCCAATTCTATGTTGAGAGTAACTATCACAGGATTAAGAAGAGAGAAATTTTTTATCATAAAGTTATATGTTTTGCCCTTTAAATGAGTTGGTCTTTAATTTTTGTCCTTCAAATGGGCTGGTTTTTAATGTTTGCCTTTTGCAATCGAACTTATGTCTAGTGGGGCATAAGTTCTTTAGAAACTGAAATGCGTATCCGAGCATAAGTTGTAGGATATTATGATATGAAAAATCTATTTATCTTGACAAAAAAATTATTTATTATGAGGGACAAAATTTAAAGACTAATACAAAAAGGGTCCAAAAGTGCAAATGACCCAAATTTTACTAACTTAATTGGTTGGATTGGGCAGGTTATATTTTTCTTTGGGCCAAAAGTGATCCCTAGTATGGACTTTGATTAACCAAGGACTTAGAACTTTGTGAAGATGAAGCCCAGCACTGTTTAAACCAAAAGACGACAAATGTATAATCTACGTATAATTTTTCATGAATATTAATCAGTATATACAAACTGAAAAGTAAGCGATTAAATCAGATCAAATATATTGAAGTCGGTCGGTAACCTGCAACAATTTCATGTTATTAATCTCACATAATTTTACAAACAGTTAAATATAATTAATGTAATTCAAGTGACTAGATAATATAAAACTTTTATTATAATATCGACCATTTAGCGTTTGATTGGCAAATAACTTTATCTACAGATGTTAATTATTCTGAGATTGTTATCCCACCCTCAATGTAGGATAAAAATAACACTACGATCCAGAAATTTTATCCCAATCAAACAACATAGGATAAATTCATTAAAAGAATTAATCTGAGATTAATTATAAAGCTATTATAAATCCCGAAACACGTGAAATGATAGACACGCGAGACTCAAAATCTCGTGCTAAAGAGCGTGGAGGCTCGAGACCTCTTCAAGACATAATATTGAGAATGCTCATTGTATGAGCATTCTCAATAAGAGAAACTCATAGAACCAACCGGCCAGACCTAGTGGATAAATCGAAATACATAAACAAAAATAGCAATTGAACCAACGAATGCGGTGCATTAATAGAATCTCAATCGAACAGATCGAGCAAGCTCGAGAATTGACTTAACATGAAACGGATAGATATTTCTCATAAACCCTACATGAATTTCTTGAGATTGTCATGTGAAGAACCTCCAATTTTCACAGCTTCCATAGCCAATTCACTTAATTTCTTCACATTCCTTTTAATTTCCTCCCCTTTCTCTCCATTTTCCATCAAAATTCCCAAACACCTCTTTAACTCTTCTCTTTTAACAATTCCTTCCACTTCCTTTATTACTCTTTCCTCCTATTCCCCAAACTTCCTCCACCATTTTGGCATTTGTTGTTTGGTCAGAAAATTGTGGACACCCCACTATAGGAACCCCACTCACCATACTTTCTAAAGTCGAATTCCATCCACAGTGTGTCACAAAACACCCTATAGACTTATGAAAAAGTACCTCCGTTTTGTGAACACCATGGTACGAATTAAACCTAATTTCGTCTACAACATCATCATACTCAAAATTTTCTTCTTCTTCTTCTTCCCCTTTTCTCCTCACCCATAAAAAAGGCCTTTCACTATCTAATAATCCGCGCAAAATTTCTTCTTCTTGCTCTCTCTCTTTAACACGGCTAAGCTCCCAAACGATACATACACAAGCGGGCCCTCGGGTTTCGAATCCAACCATGGATGATAGTTTTTTTCGGATTTATCAAATAACTCGCATCCAAATGACCTGTCCTTAGGGTCATTTCCGTCAGAAAAAGCTGAGGGAACCAAGGGGCCAATCGAAAATATCCTCATTTGCTCGATACTCTCATGGAATTTTCTTCTAACGCCTCGAACGAGTTGATGAGAACACAAGAATTTGGATCATTTTCAAGATTTTGTATGTGTTCTCTCAAAATAGGTATCGTGACTGAAGAATGAGGATGATTAGGTAAAGAAGCTTATAGTAGGAATATCATTGCATGAAAATAAGGGCAATTCTGGAAATTCAACAGGAAACGAGGGTAGAACCGTAATATCACTAACAGAATTACTATAAACTCCGTTAGTGGAATTGAACAGATGGTGATAAATCGCAAAAGCAGTACCACATTGAATGACAAGAAAAGCCGACGGCACGTGTACCTCACGCGCCACCACGGCTACCCAAGGTAAGAGAATAGTGTACACCAAGAACATCGCAGGGTGACCCTCGTCCGAAAATTTACGGATGAGAGTTTTGAGGTTTTTCATCCGTTTTCCTTCAAATCGTTGAAATAGTCCTTGTGTTTGGTCGAATTAATCCAAGTATTGTCATCGTACCCATCGGAGAAGGAGGAGTAGAATAATCCATCTTGTCTTGGAAGGTTGTTCATTCGGTTGAGGCCGCAAACGGTCGTGACGAAGGTGGCGCGTGCACCGGCGCGTGCGAGGTTCTTGGCTAGTTGGAGGAGTGGGGTTTATGTGGCCTTGTGCAGGCAAAGAGAACAAGGAAATGTTGTCTCTTCGCTGATTTGTTAATGTTGATGAAGAGTAATATGGATAATTAGCACTAAAGGGAAGATTATGGTAAATGGCTTCTTAATTATGATTGAAGTTGATATGGTAAGATGTTGTACTCAAGATGGACTAAATGGTTATATATATATATATATAGGGGTGTCAAGGAAAAATTTATTTAATTGGAGTGTTTACGTTAAATGAATAAATACATTTTCACTTAGAAGATTTATATATAAATAAATATCCAAATAAAGAAGCCAATGAAATTAAATATATGTATAAAAAAAATAATTTGATCTTGTATAGTGTAACATTCTGACAAATCTTGCCCCTGTGTATGTTAGTTACGCGTTTAAATATATATTAAATGATCATTGTCATTTAATCATTATTCTTATCAACAAGATTTGATATATATATATATACTCAATAGATAGGTAATTTTTTCGAGGTTGGTGTCGAATCAACGATTTAGCGGATTAAAATGGATGATTTACACGAATACTCACATTCGTAGCACGATATTAAGGAAATTCGCCCTTTTCAAAATTAGACTAATGATATGAAGTTCTAAAATTCAAAATTCAGATTAAGAAATAAATTAAGTAATACTAGTTTTGAAAAAGTTTAAATAACACGATTGTGATATTGTTTCTTTGGTTTCATCGATCTAATTTGTCATTCATAACAAGACTTTAAATTATTTGTTTGATTCGACCTATAATTTGTTCAAGGTGAAATTTGTCTTTGGTTTTATCAATAACTAATTAACAAGATCAAGTTGTTCTACTTTGTCACTTATATTTGGCGTTTTAGATAGTGAAAGAAAGTGTTTATATTATAAGTTGTAAGAAGCTTTGTTGAACAATTAGATGTGTGTCACGTTTTGATCCAGTGTGTTAATTTTTTCAATTAGAAAAGTGGTCAAGCACGAGGACGTGTGTGTTAGACTGTGACTTGGAAGCGAATGACGTAAAGTTGTCAGGTATTCGATGGAGTGTGTCGCAAGACTTTGATCTTAAGAATCAGGAAATAAACTATTGTATTTGTTTAGGGCGGATCAACGAGTTTGACTATGAGTTCAAATTGAACCACAATTTTTATCTTAAAAATATGAATTTTTAAGTATAAAATTCATAAAATTGTTGTAAAATTAAAATTTTGAACCTATAGGACTTAAAATTTTGAATGTTCCTCTAATTACGCTATAAAAAACAGCCATCTTTACTCCATAATTAATATAGTATTGAACTAGAAATTAAGTGTGTTTGGATGAAAATTTTAGAAGTCACATTTGCTAATTTACCTTTTGGTTTATAATTCCAATTTCATCAAAAATTTGTCAATTTTTAACAAGAGTACAATTAGGTCCATCACTTGTCATTTATGACACAAAATGGTCCTTGCACTCTCAAGTAATTTGGTAGTTGCACTCCCATTCCACATACAAATGTGCCACCCTCCACCACCCAACCCCCACCCACCCGTATATGTGTATATATATTAATTATTGAGCAAATAAACACCAATTAAAAAAATATATACAAGTACTAAACCCCAAACTCTTTTCTTTCTTTCTTTCTTTCTTTTTTTCACTAGGGAAAAAAAGAAATATGAGTGAACCTCATGTTATTTTAACAACATTTCCAGCACAAGGACATATAAATCCTTTTCTAATTTGCCAAGAATCTTGTGAAGATGGGGATACAAGTGACATTTTCTACAAGCATTTATGCCCAAAGACTTATGGATGAAAAATCCACCAATGCTAATAATTTTCCAAAGGGGTTGATGAATTTTGTTCCATTTTCTGATGGATTTGATGATGGTTTTGATCATGGAAAAGACCTGTCTTTTTACATGTCACAACTTAGAAAATGTGGAAGTGAAACTTTGAAAAATATTATCATCAATTTAACTGAAAATGGAAGTCTATTACTTGCTTCTTTACTCCATTTTCCTTCCTTGGGCAGCTGAGGTATGAGTTAGTTATATTAGAGTGAACAAATTCTTGATTATTATTATTGTTATGACAATATATGTTATCATGTGCAACTCTCTAAAATTCTTGGCTTTTTACGCATGCGTGTTTCCGACTTTTAGAGTCGAGCTACATGAATTTTGGCCAAGCTGATGTTAAGATAGTATCTTAAATCGTATTAATATGAAAAATCTCCCTCAGGTGCAATTTCTTGTCGTGTTTGACTTTTCGAGTCAATGCATGAATTTTGACGACGTTTTAATACGGTATCTTTTCACGTATTAATATGAAAAAATCTCACCGTCTGCACTACTTGTCATGTTTCGTTTTAGTCAGCGTGAATTTTGACCCAGCGTTTTAAGATATAAAATTATCTTTTCTTCATGTGTATGAAAAAAGATTGCAACTTATAGTATTTTCGTATGGTTTTAATTTCTAAATTTTAAATTTTAAAGTATTGAATTAATGCGAGTTAATTTAGTTCCAAAGATTAGTCAAATTAACTCTCATGAAGCGAAATGTCGCCTAATAGAAATAGAAATTTTTAAACCAGCAAATTAATGAAATTTGTGTTATAAGCGTAAGATTTTACTGCTTTCGTTTACATTGAATCAATTGATAGGAGGAGAAAACCTGCGTAGTGGGAAGCAGGTTTTTCGCTTTGAAATAGTGGGAAAATTCGCAGTTGTTTCATGTGAAAACGTATTTTTCTTTTCGATCGATTATCGGTGCAAATAACCACATTAACGTTTTGATTGAAAAATTTATTAGAAAAATAGTGATTTTGTAGTAGTGCGTGGCAAGTAAAAATGTACGGAGAGAGTAGGTTGAGATGTGTAAATCTATCTCGTTGAAAAACGTGAAATATTAAAGAAAGTACATGAATTTTGAATTATTTTAATTATATTATGTATGCCAAGCCAATTGTATGAAGATTGACATACCTTCAGCTCTTCTTTGGAGTCAACCAGCAACAATCTTGGACATATATTATTTTAACTTTCATGGATATGAAGAAGAAATGGCTAATGAATCCAATGATCAAATTGGTCCACATTCAACTTCCTGGCCTTCCACAATTGAAAACTAGAGATCTTCCTTCATTTTTTACTTCCATCAGTGCAAAAGGGAGCCTTAGAGTTGCACTTCCCCCTTTCAAAGGGAATTGATAGACACATTGGATTCTGAAATTAACCTAAAATTCTTGTGAATACATTTGATGAATTAGAGCTAAGGCACTCAAAGCAATTGAAGGGACACAAGTTTTATGGGATTGGACCATTAATTCCTAGTGCTTTCTTGGATGGAAATGACCCTTTGGATTCTTGTTTTTGGTGCTGATCTTTTGAGAAATCAAATGATGACTATATGGAATGGTTAAACACAAAGCCAAATTCATCTGTTGTTTATGTATCATTTGGGAGTCTAATGAATCCATCAACAAGTCAAATGGAGGAGATATCAAAAGGGTTGATAGATATAGGAGGCCATTTCTATGGGTGGTAAAAGAAAATAGAAAAACAAGAAAAGAGAAAAAGATTTGGTTGTATTGAGGAGTTGGAAAAATTAGGGAAAATTGTGCCATGGTGTTCGCAACTCGAGGTGTTGAGACATCCATCTCTAGGATGTTTTGTCTCACACTGTGGATGGGTCGGCTCTAGAGGCTTAGCTTGTGGAGTGCCGGTCGTGGCATTTCCTCAATGGACAGATCAAATGACAAATGCTAAGCAAATTGAAGATGTGTGGAAGAGTGGGGTGAGAGTGAATGTGAATGAAGATGGTGTTGTTGAGAGTGAAGAAATGAGAAGGTGCATTGAATTGGTAATGGATGGAGAAGGGGAAAAAGGGAAGAAATGAGAAGAAATGCTAAGAAATGGAAAGAATTGGCTAGAGAAGCTGTGAAAGAAGGTGGATCTTCACACAAGAATTTAAAGGCTTTTATTGAAGAAGTTGCCAAAAAGGTTATTGATATGAGGCCTTCTTTTTTCTTCTCTTTCTATCCTTTGTTTTTGAATAAAATGAGATAGCTTTTATATTGCTTGGACTTTTGAAAAATGTCTGCAGGTGCATGCTGGATCCTTCAAAAGCAGTGTATTTTTGGAGGATTCAACGTGACATCATTAATATTTAAAAGTTAGAACAGCGTGGTTCAACTTGTGTTGTTGTTGTACTACATGTTACAGAAGAGGGTGTGTGTGGGATACATTTGGATTTGTTATCATTGTTTTAGTTTCGTATCTCTTGCCGGTGATTTGGATTCATAATTCATTATAATGTTACATTAACACATCTTTTTGTTTCATCAATGGAACCAGTAAAAGATCTTGTTATTATGAAATACTTTATCCATCAGAAAATTTTGGTTTCTATAGGTGGCAGGCTGACAGCCATGTACTCCTTTTCAGACTGTAATTAATTCATATTATCAGCCCATCGTAATAATTAGATATCTCGAATTGAATTTAGAAACGGAAAATTCTTTGCCTGCTCTTATTGAAACTTTTTTGTCTTCATGAGTTCTTACGCCCCCACAAATATGGATTAGTTGGACCAGCTGATTTCGGATACTTGCTGTGGAAAAAAAGTGTGATGAAATGGATGCAGCAGGTTTCAGACACCAGATGGCTATAAAAGAGTGAGATAACATGTACTCAGTCCAGTCCATTTTAGTTGTCACGCTTACTACAAATAATTGGTCCAAAATAAATTTTATTTTGGAAAGTCAAGATATAAGGTGGGTAGTTCTGCCTTAGCCCTTGAAAAACTGTCCATTCAGCTGTTGTCTTCAAAAATCTCAAGAGTGTCTTTATAAAAATCCACACTCCATTGAACACTAAGAACCAAAATTTACAACCTAAAACCAATTCTTTACCTCATAAAAAATGGAAACTTTGAATGATGATTGTCATGTATTTCTTCTTGTAACATTTCAGGACAAGAGTAACATCAATCCATGCATTCAATTTTCAAGAATTGCATCAGTGGTGAATGTCATTCTCTACAAGCCCTAACAGCTTAATCGAATCTCGAATCTTCCAACCATACAAAGTTGACATTTTCTCCTTTCTCTGATGGCTTTGATGGCAACTGAGGTCCATGAACAATTTCCATGAGTTCAATGCTTCATTCAGGACTCATGGTTCTGGACTGTCAAAAGGCCATCAGTTGAAGACAGGGCGAAACAGGGCTGCCCTTTTAAACGTATCATCTACCTGACGTTAACTGCTTGGAGTAGGTATGTTGGCCAAGAACATAAACGTTCCATCGACACCTTGTGGTTTCTTTGGATTCAACCAGCCACAGTCTTGGATATTTACTACTATTTCTTCAATGGTTATGAGGATTCTATCAAGAACTGTTCAAAGGATCAATCTTTAGGAAAGCAGACTGCCTTTATTGTCTATTGAGATTTCCCTTCTTTCGTGTTTGCTGATTCGAATGATTGGACAGTAGTGGCCATGAAGGTATGACAGTTACTAGATAAGGTAGAGATCAAACAAAAGGTGCTTGTGAACACTTTTGATGCTTTGGAATTTGATGCTTTGAAGGTTTTTTTAAGAATGTATTTATGGGTGGCCCTTTAATTCCTTCAGCACTCTTGATGATGGTCTTCTGATACTTCATTTGGAGTTGATATGAGACAGGATTTTGGGGATTATATGGACTATTTGGATTCTAAGGCTAAAGAATCTGTTGTTTACGTAGCATTTGGTAGTTATTCTCAGATACCAAATCAACTTATGGAGGAGATTGCACAAGGATTGGTGTTGTGTAAAAGGCCATTTTTATGGGTAATTAGAGAGGGCGAATGGCGAAAAGCATTTGAAAAGTTGAGTTGCAAAGAGGAATTGGAAGAGTTGGGGAAAACAGTTTCTTGGTGTTCACAAGTGGGAGTTCTACAACACCCTTCGTTGGCGTGTTTCTTGAGCTCACTTTGTGGATGGAATTCGAGCATGGAGACTTATTCCAGGGTACCATTAGTGGCGTGTCCGATTTGGACTGATCAATTGTAATGCTAAAGCTTATTGCAAAGGCGTTTGGGGCTGAAGTCAAGAGTGAACGCCAATGATGAAGCGTTATAGAGAGGAATGGGACAAGCGGGTGCATAGGAGTCGTGGTGGGAGATGGGGAAAAGAGGGGAAGAAATAAGAAAGAATGCTAGAAATGGAGGTTTTGGCTAAGGATGCTATGAAGGAAAATGGTTCATCTAATGTCAATCTCAAGGCTTATGTTCATGAGTTTTGCTTGAGTGAATAAATCATCTGTAAGTTGAAAGAAAAAGCTAAGGCCGTCATGTAGCTCGAGGCTGCCAAGGGTGTCTTCTTTTTGGAGGATCGACACACTACGTTTTGGAAGGTCAGAGCAACGTAAAGGCCAATGGTCATGCAGTTCAATAATTGTGTTATGGTTCACACCGACATTAGTGCCATTAATTCCTTTTTTTTAAAATAACGTTAGTGTTCGGGTCACCTCATGAATACCCGACTATTTCTCGAAACTTATGCTATCTCACCAAGTTAGGTATCAGTGATTCTGCCCACAAGGTATTAGTGTCAAGTGTTAAAGGCGATATAAATAAGTAGTTACGTGTTTAAATAAAATTCTTAAACGTGATAAATTACGGCAATTTGAAACTTGTGCAAATACAAGACAACCTTATTTGAGCACAAAAAGCACATCTGTTCAGTAATCTGCAATCCAAATTGCTCTGTAGTCTGCTTTCTTTCTGTTCTGTTTTTTTTTTTTTTTTGGTTGGTTCTTGTTTTGGTTGGTGGGTGGAGGGATTGCAAAGGTACGGGTTGAACCGAACTTAGTAACTTTGGCTTAAACTTTGTATATTTGTTAAATATCTAAAATATCATACAAATCACAATTTTGAATCAATTAACTCAAATAATAAGTAAATTCACTAACATTTTCAAATCCATAAATTCAAATCCTAAATTCGCCTCTAATTTGAATTTCGAGTTTAAAAAACTTCTAGTAGGTATAAGATACTGAGTCACAATTATCAGATATAACAAGAAATCAACAAACTATTTATTTCATGTAAGCTGTATGTATAAACAGAAACACCACAAGTTAAAACAAAATAAAAGAATTCCCTTACGAAGTTCCAACTGAAATCATAACATATTCAAATATAACCTATATTCTTTCGGACTCTTGAAATATGTCGCTAGGTACGTGTCTGATCTATCGAAGAATAGAAAGCATCTTTGGAGGATCCGACACAGACTGCTACAACATTTTTGGAAAGACCAAGCAACGTGACCATAGAACTCAAAAGTTTCTACATTCTGGAGGAAACCCCTGAGGAAATCTTTTGTAATCAGTGCAATAATTATAAATCATGAAGTTCCTCTGGACCCATCTGAGTCTTCTTCTGCCATTAGCATCAAGTTCTTGATTTTTGCCATTTTGCATCTGAGAATTTGAGATTTTCTAAATTTTTGGGCATAGAAATTTCTGTAATAGGCTGTGAATGGTGCTTTAGACCAATCAGTTTTAACTAGTCCTCCTCTTGTAGCCCAATCATACATTCCATAGACTTGAGTAAATCCTCATTGGTTTGGTTCTTGAAATGGAACACCAAGTGATTCTGCATTCTTGAAAACTCTAATTGGAGTGTTGTCCACCAAGAAACTGAAAAATCCAAATAACGGGTTTACATTAGTTCAACTAAACTCATAACTTTCGACTAGAACTTAAACATATCATATGCAAAAAGTGATCGGCACCAAATCTTTCTATGATTGCTTCTTTCGCCTCTTTTGCCGTCAAAAGCGCCTGTGATACCAGTTCATATTTGGTAAAAAGAATTAATATTGATATACATCCACACCGCCACATGTAGTTCCTTCTTTCCATTTTATGTGACCGAGTTCAAAAGAATTACGAGCGTCAAACTAGTTTGATTTTCAGTGTGAATTCAATACATTGCTCTCTACAGACACTGGTGCGAAGTATTTTCGGAGAGTCCCAACCACATAGGAATTCAAACATAAATTCAAAAAGTACTATAAGACATAATAATTATTATATAATTCAATATGTTTAAAAGATATATATAGGTCACAAAAAAACCTCTTAGACTCCCTAAATAGTAATATGGACACATAAAATAAACCAAAGGGTGTGTATATGTATATGTATAACAAGATTAACTTCTAAACAAACTGATTTTAAATTTTGAATTCGCCTATGATAATTATATATAAGAGATATGCTCTTACATGATGTGTTGGGGTTTCCATATGATTGAGTAGGTGTGAAAGTTCTTGGTAGGATCAAACCAAAGGTAAAATTATTTGTTCTCTGTTTCCTTTGCCTTGGCTGAAGACATTTGTGTATGGAGAATATGGTTCACCAGTAACATTTCCTAAGAATTCAAAGTCAATTTCATCATGATTTGGTCCTTGAGAAGATAGCTGCAAGTTATAAGCCCAATTAGAAGTTAGAATTGTGGTACAAATGGCGATTTAATTATCGGTGTATTTTAACGCGGTATAGCGTGTTACACCTCACTATTTTTGTGTTACTTATCTCTACTTATTATGAACGGTTAATTATGGACGTTCTATCCCTAATTGGGGCATGTAAAGATCAGACTGATGTGGAAAAACACATGACAAGTCAAGTTCATTTTCCCCAATAATATATAGCAGAATATATGAATGATGTGTAACTTATCTAAGTTCAAATCTTATCGTCAGTCATTTCTAAAAAAAGAATTTCACGAGTTTGAGTTTCAGGAGAAAGAATCGAAGCCGCAGATGAGAGGTAGGTTGAAAGCGTACGTTAAGTAAATAAAAAGTATATTTTCTCTAACCACTTAAGTTTTGAGACGAAGGTCAGCGGCGTTTCGCGTGAGCGATGGCATCCTCTTTAAACACTATGAACCCAATAAGATTTTATATAGTGGTAGTGGCTGACAGCAAATAGCAATCTTTCAGTGTAATGCTACATGTGCTGATGCGGGAAGGATAAAATGTCGTAGTGTGAAGAATAATCACTTGTTTCTCGTTATATAAGTTAATGTTAGCTTTTAGAAAAACACACGTAATATACGTGTGAAGTCTTAAAGCGAGAATTCCGTATGAGCAGGTTGCATATCAATTCTCCCGAAAAGATACTCTTTCTTGGACTGAAAACCAGAGCCAGATACTCTGTCCAAAGATAAAGAAAGAAGTTGGCCTCCATTGAAAATCTTGGCTCTATTTCCACCCCAAGTTAAGTCAAATTCTTGAAAGAAATTTCCACCATAAGAAACCATGCAAGAACTCCTTAAGGACAAAAAGAACAATAAACAACATTCTTGAAAACCCCATTTTAGTTTAACCAAAATCTTCTATGTATAGAAACAAAATCTTTTATTTCTTTTGTTATACTTAGAATGTTTGTGATTTGCTTGTGTTGGAAAATGAGGTTCAAAGGGGACAAGTACTTATAGTGGATAGAAGAGGTGAGCTATAAAGGAGAGGACAAAGTACTTGTGAACTTCTTTGATTTTGGATTTGGTGGGGGTGGGGTGGGAGGTGGGGGTGTAACTAAAAGCAACAACTGTTGCCAGCTTAGCATATGCCAAAGAGTTGGAGCCTTTCTTTTTTTTGTTTCTTTGGCATAGGATGGTTTAGGATCTATGGTGTTTTATTTAGAAGGGAGTTGAGAAAATGACACATTCTTCCAATCAATCAATGTGAGACACTATAACATGTTTGGCGTTTAGGTATGAACAATTGGAGCGTGAATATTATAAACGGGCGTAATATTGGAAAATATCGTATCGAGAATAAATAAACTTTAATATCATGTTGATAAGATGATAACCTCGTCTTTTAATTAATATAGGATAAATCAATGGCACAGGTGTCATTTATTGAACAAGATTCAATCAGAAACTTTCATTGCTCGAAAAATTATATTTTATATATAGGTGAAAATATCTTTCTATTTGTAGCAGTTAGGAGGAGTACGTTGCTGGGGGAAAGATCGGGAGATGAAACGAACGCTCCCCAGGGAGGTGTGTCTAATGGTTAATGAGTTCATAAACCTTTAGCTATAAATCTCAGAGACACAAAAAACACAATAGGTGATTTATTAATTTAAGTACCGATGAATAGAGTTATAAGATATATGTATTGACGGGGAATGGTAATATCTGCAGCAAAATTAATGCAGATGCCTTGTGAGTGAATTGTAGATACAAGACTTCCAACAATGATTCTGTCCTCCTGGAAGAATTGGTATATGGACCCCCTCCCCCCTTACTATTCTGTTTGCTTGGATGGTATGATTTTGACCAGTGAGTGTAAGCCAGCCAGCTAGCTAAGATAGATCAAATGTAATGACAAAACAGTATAATAAAATCAAAAGAGTTATGAAGGGCAGGAGAAGTGTATGGCCTTGTTTTATCTTTTAGCTCCTCATTCTGCTACTAGTTCAAATATTTTGTGCTTTTTGGTTCAATTTATTTGGCTTTAGTTTGGCAAGTTTCTTGTGAGGTTTGTTGATAAGCCCAACAACTTTCACCACTGCCAAATAATTGTCATTTATGTGCTAGTCTATAGTGAAAAAGTTTTACCTAAGGGTGAGGGTGCATTGATGAGAGAAAGCTATATATTTGATAACAAAATATTGGTAATAGGGGTTGACTGCAATAGTGAGTGATTAATAGTGACGGTGAAATGATTAACATTATAAAAATGATGATAGTGAACATGCGAAATATAATTAATAATGATGGAGTTGGTAGTTGTGATAAATGCAGATAGTAGTGGTTGGTAGCGATAGTAGTTGGCGGTGGTGGGTGGTGACGATGGTAGTGATGGTTAGTGGCGGTATTGGCCAGAGCAATGATGGTAGTGATTATAATAGTAGATTAGTGATGGTGGTGGATGATTCTAATGACAATGATGATTTGTAGTAATGACTAATAATTATGAATTTTTATTATAAAAATTATCCATATAGATTAGTAATTTAACTAATTAATGATCACGCGTGTTAATTATGCTTTGTGCGTCGATCTTGTCTTTTGAGTTTGCTCGCGATATTCTCGTCTTCATCAAACACCGGAGTGATGGCTTTGAATAAAGTATCTTATTGGTTTGAATATAAATCTTAATCATTTAATATATGAAACAAGTCTTATGTCATTAAGAAAATTTTATTTGAATAATTTTCTGAAGTCACTATCGCCAATCACATTCTACGCCATTGTCCTCTTATCAAATCTGGTTATGGTTTCCAACCCTTGTAGCCATACTTACCAACCTTTGTCATCCCATGTGTAGCTGTATCCTTCTTGTTGTCGGCTACTCTTTGTTTAGTACCACTGCCATGGCTTCTAGCCTCCCATTCAATTATAATTATATTGATGTTATCGTAGTCGTCTTTAACTCGCCAACCCATACGATCGATCTATGATGGTAATATGCTGCAATCTTATTACGCCTTGCATGCATGCAGCCTCAAGCGTAATATCTTGGCAAATTCTTCATCCATACCACTACTTGCATGATCCATCCACTGTGTAGCCACAGCCATCGGTGTGAGCATTCCTCTTGCCAGCGCGCCATCCTTCTTGCTTATCATTTGCTAACTGCGTAACACATCTTTAGCCACCACCTCCAATGTTGCAACCTTCTTGTATATATTAGCAAGTTAGCAGTGTGTGTAAAAATATACTTATTATCGTGGCGTGGATCATTTCTATTGCCAATAATCTAAATGTAATCATAGCCTCCTTGAAATTATTCTTAGGCAACCCACCAATACACACACCATCTCTACCATCACTAGAAACATAAATGTTTCATTTTTTATCACCTTTTACACTTTCTTTCGAGTGGTGTCTCGTGTGTCAATGTTAGTTATTTTACTATATCTGCATTTGCTTAATAATAGTATCTTGATATTTTAACGTTATTATGTTGCTAAATAGAAATAGAGATGAATTCTAGTTTGTTGTTTTAGCTACGAAATATTAAACTAGCTATAACTTTGTCTGTTTATCACTAAATATATTATAATTTTAATATTATTTTACTAATTTATTATTAAATAGAATTAGTGATACCAACGACTTGCCGAGCAGAACAAAATGTGTGACTCTCTCACGCTGTTGACATACTCGTATGAAGCTAATAAATAGGAACGATTTTCTATGGATATGATTGTCTAAATAATGAAGTGAGATGTTTAAGAATTGCTACTCCACATGATACATGGTAAAAGACTAGAGAAAAAATAATTCAATGTACATCTTCCTCAAATTCAAATCTATATATGGCCTTTCATGAAGCAAGAAAATGCACTCACAAAAGAAAAGAAAAAATCATTTGTGTTAAAAATGGCAGCCAGGAAGTGTCTATCTCACAACTTTTTTGGCATTCTCTTTGTATCCCTACTATTGGTAATTAAGTTTAACTTCTTATATAATATATTTTATTTCATATAGATTAATAAGTAACTAATTAATGATCATGCGTGTTAATTTTGCTTTGTGCATTGATGTTTGGCTTTTCAGTTTATGCGATATTTTTATCGTCTTCATCAAACACCGGAGTGGTGGCTTTGCGAAACCTACCCATAGAACTTGATATGTTTGAGCAGATTCTACTACCAGATTTAACCATCAAAAGTTGTGGCTATGTTTGCAATACTGATGAGGATTGCAAACCACTTACAGTTTGTTCAAGTTGTCACATGAGTATAAGTAGGGGAAGGTTGGCTTGCATCCTTCCTGGGATATCCATTTGAACCCAACATCATGACCTCATAATATCAATGTCTCTTGTCTTCGATTGTCGTGTTGTTATTCATTTGGTATTTCCCTCTTTGTCTTGCTCTTTAATTTCCACTGTCGTTTGTTATGCTTTGCAACTTGAATTTCGAAAGTCATCAGCAGTCTCTCTATGTTGTGAGGTACGAGTAAGGCATGTATCTTATTTCTTTTGTCTGTATTTTTGAGGCTACATTTACAGTATGTTGTTGTTGTTGTTTGAATTTGTATTACTTTTATCGTAAGATAAAGATATACTATGTATATCGTTATGAATAAATAAAAATATATCTATGTCTTTATCATGATCCATTATATTACATCACATGTATTATGTATAATATGCTTTATTTAATTTTAATGTACGAGTATGTTGTGTTGTTGTTTTAATTAAACAGTCATAAGTATGTTGTTTTGTATTAATTTTCTTTCCATTATCTTTCATCGAACTCTATTTTTCTCTACACATATATTTATATAATTATTTCTTACGTGAATTATGTTCTTTCCCTTCAAATATACGGAGAGAGAGCAACTTTTGGTTTAAAATTCGTGTTAAATGGATAAATTGGTGAATTTAAATATGTTAAAATATCTTGAGAAAAACATTTGTGTTTATACATCAATATTCATGCAGTTACCACAATTACGGAACGAGAAGTTTAACTCACGTAGACATGGAAAAATTATAACAATTCATGTTATCGGTCCCAAATAATTTTTGTCATTAAGATGCACTTAAAGTACTGTCACAATTAAGAGTATTTTTACGTAAATAATTTTCTTCTTATTTCTGTCATGTCCTTTGCATTTACCACTATTAATCGCCTCAGCGTCAATTCTGGCGTTATGCGTTACGAACCGCCGTAGCACTTCGCCGCAGCCACCTCTATCATCACGCCTTGGCACATGTCCTTTTTTAGTTGTCAGCCGCTCTGCATCGATGGTTACCCAATTCCTGCCTCCGTAATTATAATTATATTCGGTGTTGCAGTCGTCGCCTCCTCACCTCTTCCATCACAATTAACCTTTGCTAAAATCATTATATTTAATATATGTCAGCCATATAATTCTTGTCATCCATGCCATGTGTCTCACGCCATCATTGCGGCATTTCTACTACAACCACCTTCACCATCCTCTCTGCTTGTCATTCTTAACTACAGTAACACGTGTTTAGCCACATGTCCAATGCATGCTTCTTATTATATGTCGGCCAAGTTATGCAATGTGACCAGCTCTTATATTTATCGTCGCGTAGATCATTCTGGCATCAGCCAATACCATGAATGTATTGCTCCTTGCATGAGTATTCTGAAATACCTTGTCTGCATGTCTCTGTCGCTGCAAAGATAAATGTTTTTATCAACTAATAATTTTATTTATTAAATTATATTTTTGTACTGTTTAATTCTGTTCTTTTATTTGAATTATATATTTATTATGTTTGTAAATAAATAAATGTGTTTGTAAATACATTACGTTGTTCGGATCCCCAGAAAGCAGCCATGTAATCGTTGATATGCGTTGGATTCGGATATCTTGTCTTAATAAAACTAAATAAAACCTTATCTAGTGCACATGGGACTAAAAAAGATCTACAATATTACAGGCCCGTGCAATTAGCACACTCATGGGACAGTACTGGCAATAGTTAGGTAAGAATTTACTCACATGTAATTCATTGTTACATCTTCACACAGATTCAAATCTATATATATGGCCTTTCATGAAGCAACAAAATGCAGTCAAAAAAGAAAAGAAAAAATCATTTGTGTTAAAAATGGCAGCTAGGAAGAGTCTATCTCACAACTTTTTTGGCATTCTCTTTGTATCCCTGGCTGGTAATTAAGTTTAACTTCTTATATAATATATTTTATTCATATAGATTAATAATTTGACTAATTAATGATTGATGCCTTTTCAGTTTATGCGATATTTTATCGTCTTCATCAAACACCGGAGTGATGGCTTGCTTGAAACCTACCCATAGGGTGGATATGTTTGAGCAGATTCTACTACCAGATTTAACCATCAAAAAGTTGTGGCTATGTTTATAAAGCTGATGAGGATTGCAAACCACTTAGGTTTGTTCAAGTTGTCACATGGTATAAGCAGGGAAGGTTGGCTTGCCTCCTTCGTGGGATATCCATTTGAACCCAACATCATGACCTCATAATATGTAATCTCTTGTGCTTCGATTGTCGTGTTATTATTCCCCGATGGTATTTCCCACTGTACTGCTCTTTAATTTTCTATTGTTTTGTTATGCTTTATAACTTGAATTTCGAAGGTGCATCGAAGCGATGCATGCCATTGAGGTGCGAGTAAGGCTTTGTGTATGCGCGTATGTGCGCTTATTTTAAATGCTACATTTGCAGTATGTTGTTGTTATTGTTTGAATTTGTATTACTTTTATTGTAAGATAAAGATATATCTATGTATCCTTATGAATAAATAAAGATATATCTATGTCTTTATCATGATCCATTATATTACATCTCATGTATTATGTATAATATGCTTTATTTAATTTTAAATGGATAGATTGAGCTAAATTTAAATATATTAAAATATCTTGAGAAAAACATTTGAGTTCATACATCAATATTCATGCGGTTACCACAATTCTGGAATGAGAAGTTTAACTCACATAGACATGGAAAAATTATAACAATTCATCTTATTGGTCTAAATAATTTTTAATCGTTAATATCTAAAACAACAAGAAGTCTTAATGTCATTAAGAGTATTTTTATGTAAATAATTTTCACGTATTTCATCGCGATCGCTATTCTGGCTATTAATAACCTCACGGCATCACAATTCACAATTGTCGTTCGCGACCAAGTGGCAGCTCTTGTGGCGACACTCTGTCATCGTAATATTTGACAATCGCGTTAGCCATGAGGCTCTTTTATCGGTAAATTTCTACAACAATACCCAGCACTCGTAATTATAATTATATTCAGTGTTACTACTGTAAGTCGCCTCCTCCGCCCCACCACTACATTTAATCTCTACGATGAACCACCTACCTGCATCCTGATGCCTTATGGCAATGCTCAGCTAATACGTGCATGTGCCGCGCATTAGCCGTCATCACCACGCGCCCGTCTCCCACCACCATTCGCGGCATTCCCTGCACCAACCACCTCCACCATCACTACTAGCATCACTGCTAACTACCACTAACACATGTTAGCCACCACCATCAATGCCACCAACTACTAATATATATTAACCAATTTGCAGCTCGCCAACCACTACTAACCCATTGTCATCGCGTCAGTCATTTCTGGCCTTAGCGGCGTCTCGTAATCCACAAATTATCGCATAAGTATTCTTAGACCACCACCAATACACCATCTCTACCATCACTACCAAAGATAAATGTTTTATTTTTTTTATCAACTAATAATTTTATTTATTAAATTATATTAAAAAAAAACAAAAACCACAAAAATAAATAATATATTTTTTTTGTTTTTGAAATTTTGAAATTTTTGAAAATTTCCTCAATGTTGTTGGGTTTTTTTTTTTGTTTAAACTTTTTATCAGTTTTATTTGTGATGATGATTGGAATGAAATACATAAACTTATTAAATTTTTTATCAATAATTGAAAAGCCAAAAATATTACTAACCTGGCTAAAAATGCCACTAACTCTAATTTTATCAAAATAACATCGATGTGAATTTTCGATGGACTATGGAGCCAACATTTTATAAGATTTTAGTGTTCTTAAAAATAATAAAAATTAGATTTTTTTAGTGTTCTTAAAAATAATAAAATTAGCATTTAAAAAATTGTATACATTACAAAAATTAATGATCATTTATTAAATTGCTATCTCAAAGAGTTAATTGATAAAAGATCGTAATTTAAAAAATTTATAAAAGCACAAATAAAATAAATAAAAAAACCTCAATTATCAATTCAATTTCAATCTATCAAACAACAATTAAAATAATAAAGGAATAAAAATAAAAAAATTAAAAAAATTAAAAAAATTAAAAAAATTAAAAAAATTGTAAAAATTTTAAATATTCTTTTTTTTTAAAATAATATATATGATATATATTATTTCAGAGCAATTTTATAGTCCTATATATATATGTGATGTTCCATGAAGCAAGAAAATGAACTCACACAATTATTAACATGGCTAACAAGCTCTCTTTCTTCTTTTGCATTCTCCTTGTTTCACTTGCTGGTAATTAATTACTAACTTCATCATCCTTTTTTAGTTTCTTTGTAAAAATATATAATTATCATGAGGTATTTTGTCAGATATATGACCGATTAAATTAGCTTATAAATATTTATTCTTTTATTTTTAATATTTTATATTAGGTTTTTTTTATTTATTATTATTCTGTAACAATAATATATATTTTCTTAAATCATGTTGATTTAGTCGGGATCTATAGGAATATACTCTTTGCCTTGTAGGATAAAATACGCGTATTACCATTTTTAATTTCTTCTTTTGAGCCGGGCTCTATGAGAAACTTATATATATATAGCACGATAAAAGTAGAGATTACGCTTTAGTTTCGCTTCTTTCAAAAGTAGGAGCTCTATGAAAATATACTCTCACGCACACGGAGATAGGGTAAGATGCGCCTGCGTGCGACTTTTTAGATACGTTGTGATTACGTTGAGTATGTTATTGCGTTGTCCACGCCGGTAAATAGTAGGCTTCCATATTCCTTTATTTAGTCTCTTTGTAAGCGCGGGATTACATCGAATATGTTATTATGATGATCTCTTTGTAATGATTGAGCAAATTACATTGATGAGAAATCTTGTGGGAAACGTTGCACTTCTCATTCATATTGCCAGAGTTTTCAAGGTTCAGTTTGTACACAATGTCGATGCAGTATGCTAAGTACTCCAAGGTAACCAAATGCTAAAGCTGTGAAATAACCTGGCCCGGCCGGCCCGGCCTCGCCGGCCGACTCGACTAAACATTACTGGAGTTAGCTACGAACTTTCATTACTAGTCCGTCCCTACATGTGTGCGTAGAGGCGAGGCACCGATGGCTTTGCTAATTTTATATTTATGTCTTTTTACTTTCCTTGAAACTCGTCTCGTGTCGGTGTTAGTTATTTCTTATGTCGCGTTGCTAATTATAATATTATAATATTTTGGTATTTTATCGTTATTTTGTTGCTAAATAGAAATAGAGGCGAATTTTAATATTTAATTATTGTTAGGATCGGCGCTTGTCGTACGTCTTCATATAGGCTGGCGTAAGTATTCGATCGTGGCTCGGATATCGGTTCCCCAATGTCGCGTGGGCGCACTGTGGAACGGGATGTTGGCCTTCTCGGCCAATCCACGCCCAGACACCTCGTATTTAACAGGAATCGAACTCATGATGCTTTGCCTCCACGATCTGAAGCAGTTAGGATCAGAATGACTTTATAAATAAATGTCAAAATTATAGGTAATAAACGAATGCAAGCTCTGTTCTTATAGCCAAGTCAACTGACAATGGCCGTGTTCGATTATGGTCCCAGTCCTGACTCATCTTGGGCATCATAAAAGCGAGGATATTAACTTTACCCAACAATTATAGAATTTGTCACTCTTTTTGCTACTAATAATATTTTTAAAAACAAAAAAAAACTAATATAATTAAAAATATTAAAAAAATCAAAATCATAAATTTTAATTTAATTATAAATTTATAGTTATTTTCTTTACTTTTACTTGCTCCTAATTAGCTTTATATATCTAACTTGTAAGATATAAATTTTTAACGAAAAAATACGATCAACATACGTGCCTCGCCACATGATGGCCCTTCTCATGAGCAATTTCTTTGTGCATGATGATTCGATTTGAAATATATATAAATATAAAGAAAAGAATGCCCAATAAAAGTGAGTCTATCTTTGGATGCTTTATATATTAGCAGCCAGAGAGAGAAAGTGAACATATATGGGACACTAATGAGTGACTCTATAGAAGCGGAGTTAAAAGTGCCGGTTTCGAGTTCGATTTAATTCAATTATTTTAATTTAAAATTTATATTTATTAAAAAATTAATTTAATTTAAAAAAATTAAACATTAAGACTTAAAAACTTTAAATTCTGATTTCAATCTCATATCGCTGAATAATATATAATTTAAGATTAGATATATTTATATTTAAAAGAATTTAAAGGCCTATATATGTGTGTGTTTGTTTGTGGCCTTTCATCAATCAAGAAAATGCACACACACAATTAGCTCATCCTCCTCCTCTTCTTCTTCTTCTCACAAAATCAGCTAACATGGCTAATAAGTGCCTATCTCACAAGCTCTCTTTCTTTTTTGGAATTCTCCTTGTGATACTCACTGGTAGGTAACTTTTCGGTTTAGTTGTTTATGCTTTGTTTATTTTTGAATGCATTCCCATTGATATATTTAAGATTATGAAAATCAAAAGTCTTAACTGCTTTTTAAAAGCTAATCTTCGTGTTAAAATCGGACAAGCAGAGATGAAAACGTGGCGACATGTTAAGACCACATGTTTGTTCTAAAATGAATATCATTTTTTTTATATTTAAAATAATTTAATTTTAAAATAAATTTTTTATTATATATCACAAATTTCAAAAAGAAAAAATAATCTTTTCCATCTTATTTTCAACTAAAAGTTTCAAGAAATTCCTGATTTTTCTTAAATTTTGTCTTCGATCAAACGGTATGACGTAAATTAATATAATTTTTTATTCTCTGTTTATATATTTTATTTGTTTATTATGTTGCAGTTAATTCACTTTGGTCCTCAAATACTAAAGCAATGGCTTTTCGAGAACTGCCTTTTGAAGTACAAGTGATAAAGCAGATTGTACTACCAGAACTGAGCTATACTCACAAATGTTTTGAGCGTTGTGAAATTAATTTTGATTGTAGAAAATTGCGAGGCTGTGGGTATTGTCGACATCAAAATTCTAGAGTCGCCGTTTAGAGATGTTTAACTCCCGTTGACCACGGATTCTACGAAGAAAGGGGTTGGATTACGAGCATTTTTTAATTTGATCTTTTTTTAAAAAAAATGTATTTATTCGATCATAATGAAAATGCGAGGTTTATTTAGATCACCTCTATCAAAATGATCAAAAAAGGTAGGTGAACTTATTTCATATTTTTATGCTCCTAAGGGTAGTTTGATTTTGAATCAAGTTATTCTGAAATTATAATCTCGTATTTAATATGAGATAAATGATATTGAAATTTTAGTATAATAATAAAAGCGACCCTTGGCGTATGTAATCATATGATTTTAAATTGATAAATATAATTTCAAATTTGCCAATAGATTTGTATTATAATTCGATAATCAGATGATCTCTAAGGTTTTGTTTGGTTATAAATATGATTATCCCGGGATGATTAAAATAGTAGATTATAACAAAGATAGATCGATCATCTCACCTAGTTTGTGAAATATAATCCCGTGATGATTAAAATATATTACGATTTTAGCTAATACTCATCATCAAATGCGGAATAAATTTAATCTCGGATTTTTATATCGAAATAACCCCTAAGGTGTGTTTTGCCACGGAGATAAACAACTTTTTTATGTATATATCCTCCTAGGTATGTCATTCGCTTTTTCAATTAGATTTTATCAAACTTTGGTTTTTAGTTATGAAAATATATGTACACCAAACACAAGCAAACTACGAAATAGTTCGATTTGATTTAATTTGACTTTCTAAAACGATTTTAAATTTATAAATGAGTTAATTAAAATGAGCGCCAAATTAAACGTTAATAATATGAAGCAGGCATCCTGCACCTAGTTCGATCATGTTCAATTTTCGATTTTTCAATATTTAATTCCAATTCTATATCCTCTTCGTTTCTCCAACACACTAATTTTCACCCCACCACTCTCATAGCCTACAACCCCACCACCCACCACCTCTGTCTCTATAAAGTACTCTATATTATTTGTCTTAGATAATTATATATAAATTGCTTTGAGAATAACATTTATTCTTGCATTATGAACGCTAAAAAAATTAATAAAAGTGATTCAAATATTATAATTTGTCGTCTTCGGTGGGCCCCAGAAGTATAAGCTTACGATTCTTACATGATATTCGATCCTATCTAATAGCTTTAATCAAATTGTATATATATATATATATATATATATATAATTATTGAAATTTAAAATTTAATAACTTAAAAAAATTAAACTTCAAAAACCCCTCGAATGTATGACTCTACATAGTGCTATTAAGTGGCTGTGACAACTTGAGCAATTATTCATAATTGAGTGATAATTTATGAAATTAACTCTTAATTATACATAATTTGAATGTTATCGACTATATATTGCTATATGCAGTTTGGTCCTCAAATACTCAAGTGATGGCTGTAAGAGTTACTTTTATTAGAAATAGAGGTAATTGAAGAAATTTTTTTATAATCACAAACTTTTAAACTTCTAAATATTAAAAATTAAATTAATTAAATTTTAATATAAATATAAATATTAAATTATATATATATATATATATATATATATTTAAAAAACGTGAAAAAAATATATTATAAAAAAAAAAAAACCCCAAAAACAAAAAACAAACAATATAAAAAATATAAAAAAACTAAAAAAAATAAAAAAAATAAAAAAAATAAAAAAAATAAAAAAAATAAAAAAAATAAAAAAAATAAAAAAAATAAAAAAAATAAAAAAATTAATATCTAATATATTGTAAAAATAATATTTTTGTGCTCTCTTTGTGATACTTACTGGTTTGTGACTTCAATTATATCCTCTCCTTTCAATTTATATGTTTTTATTTTTTATATTTCATATAAAAATATATGAAATAATAATATATTTTTATGACTCCATCACTATATCTTGCTTTTATTTTAATGATTAGAAGTCAGAGAATTAAGAAAAGTCGTTATTAAAATAATATATTTTTTTTATTTTTTTTATTTTTTTTATTTTTTTTATTTTTTTTATTTTTTTTATTTTTTTTATTTTTTTTACTTACTTTATTTATTAAAATTTAACAAAATAAAAAAACTAAAAAAAATAAAAAAAATAAAAAAAATGTTAAAATAAAGTTAAATTCCTTTTTAATTATATAATACAAATTTAAAATAAATAATTATTACTATTTAACCTAATTCTTATGGGTCATTTGGTGGAACACATTATTTCGAAATAACTAATTTTAAATTGAGATAATTCTGGATTATTACATTATCTTACTCTCAATGAGAAATAAGAAATAAATAATTTCGAAATTAATTTTTGAATGAGTTTATTTCCTTTGTTTGGTCGGGATAAAATTTCGGAATAACTAATTATTCCGGGTATAGTGTTATTATTTCTATCTCACTCAAATGTGGGTTAACTAATCTCGGAATAACTAATTAAAATAAATTATTTCAAAATTTTATTCCAATCAAATGTAGAATAAACTCATCTAAAAATTAATTTCGAATTTTTTTATTTAAATAACAATCTTAAATTATCTCAATCTAAATTTAATTATCCCCGAAATAATTTATTTTCTGCCCAATAATAGCTGTCGCTCCTTGAGCAACTAGTGTGTATATAATCAATCCATCAGTATAAGATATTGTGCTATAATTTTTGTAATAAACATTAATTCTTTAATTTTCTTTTAATAATAATAAAAGTGAGTCTTATCTTTTGGATGCTTTATAAAAGCAGCCAGAGAATGCAAATGGGACACCAGCAATTTGAATAATATATATAAATTTAATTTAAAAGAAAATAATTTTTAATATTTAAAATAATTTTAAAAAACCCATATATCCTCCTTTCAATCAAGCAAGAAAAATAAACTCACACAACTAGCTCTTCAAACTTTGTAAACATGGCAAACAAGCTCTCTTTCTTTTTTTGTGTTCTTCTTGTGATATTGGCTGGTAAGTTCTTTTTAATATTATTCGTATCTGTTTAGCCAAATTTTTAAAATTAAAAAAATGATATCATGTTTATCGAAAGAATTTTTTATGAATAACAATACGTGTTTTTCTAATCGATTAGAAAAATATTTTTGCTAATATTAGAATAGTAATTTATGCTTGAGCAAACTTTCAGAAAGTACTTCTAGGAAGAAACTATTTTTTCCGGCTTTTGAAAAACAATTCATGCTTTTATTCAAAAATGCTTATCTTTTTTTTTCAAATCTTTCAAATCAATATTTTCAATCAGTTTAAAATAAGTATTTTTAAAAGATGTACTTTTAGCTTCTCGGAAACTTGATCAAACAAGTTATTACTCTCTTTACAAAGTTATACTTACGTATGAATTTTTCACAAATAGCCGATTGGATTCACTATTTACTTTTATAACCGACACTATACATATTTATCAATTATTCTTAATATAACCAATTGTATGGGCAACTATTTAGGTTAATTCTTGATTATTATATTATTAATATATATATATATATATATATATATATATATATATATATATATATATATTATGTGTCTCTACTTATATTAATTTGATTGACCTAATGTTATATGAATATATTAGCTAACACTCATGTTACAAGAAGACTAACCGGTGTACAATTGGTTGAGTATTGAACTATGTACTTAGAGGACTAGGATCAAAATCTTCTTAACACTTTTTTGGTGATGCATTCATATTTTAGAAATTCTAAATTCGCGTCTAGCCCCAGCTATAAGCCCGAAGCCATTAGTCACCGCCTTCATAACTTCCGAAAACCTCTTCATAGTGACTCTCTTATATGCCTCATTTGGAAGAAACCTCTCAAAGTGGTCGGCTCTATTTTATTATATATATTCATTCATTTAACATTCCTCTTGTGTCATTAACTTGTAATAAACGTCGATTTTTTAATTTCAACACCTCACATATATCCCTAATATAAGTTGATTTATCATGTTATGTTTGTGTTATGTTACGCAGTTGATTCATTTGGTCTTCAAAACTCAAGTGATGGCTCTGAGAAACCTACCTTTACTAGAAAGAGCCACAAGTGATTAAGCAGGTTGTACTCCAAGAAATGAGTTGTTACTCCACTTGCTATTCTCATGCAGATTGCAGACGCGAAAGAAATGTACCCAATGTCGACAGGCATATCCTCATTATTCCCGCGAAAGGAAATGCTTTGAACCTATTTAAATATCTATATGTGAGCTTTGTATCACTTATTATAAATAAATTGGATCGGATTTTGCTGATTTTTTTTTTTTTTTTTTTTTTTTTTTTTTTTTGTAGTATCTTGATGTGTGACACCAGGCTTAAATAATCAAATAAAAAAATCAATATCAAATTACTCAAAATTTAATCTTAAAATTAAATATAAAATTTTATATTTTTTATC
The DNA here is from genome assembly GCA_018107945.1 of Datura stramonium. Taxonomy (NCBI): domain Eukaryota; kingdom Viridiplantae; phylum Streptophyta; class Magnoliopsida; order Solanales; family Solanaceae; genus Datura; species Datura stramonium. The sequence goes on along the minus strand of JACEIK010003639.1, from coordinate 27,364 downwards.
TTTTTTGAATTTAAGATAATTAGTTAATTTTAATATGTATTTCAGTCATGTATGTCTGAATTTTCTTTTTTTATTTTAAATATTCCATCTAATATATATGATTATAAAATTTTACATATAAAAATAATAATTGTTACCGTTTAACCTAATTCTTATGGAAACAATTATTTTGAAATAACTAATTTGAGTTGAGTAGTGCGGATTATTACGTTATCGCTTATACCCGATGAAAAGGAAATAAGAAATAAAAATTTGGAATTAATTTTGAATGAATTTATTTTACTATTTGATCGGGATAAAATCTCGGGATAACTAATTATTCTGGATTTATAGTGTTATTTTATCTCACTTTCAATGTGGATGCTTAACTAATCTCGGAATAATTAATTACGAAATTTTATTAAATAAAATATAGAATAAACTCATCTAAAAATAGAGAATTTAAATAATTGCCACTAAAATAGAAATGAGTCTACCCACCTCTCGTCTTGCTTATAAAAACTTCTCGTTAAGAAAATATGCCCATACATCATTCTTTTCTAAGATAAATAAATAAGAAAATAGTGTTAAAGAGGGGCAGCTATAAAAATCTCAAATATTAAATATTACAAAACTTAAATGAGGACCGCCACTAAAATAGAATTGAGTCTATCCCTTTCGTGCTAGCTTTTATTTTAAGGATCGAAGTCGGAATTAAAAAACAAAGTCGTTAACATAATATATTTTATGGTATGCAGCCAATTTATTAACTTGTGCTATACCATAGGCGGTTCTTATTTATTTTTGGCGTTTGATGTTTATATTAAATTTAATTTAATTTAATTTTTAAAAAATTTAAATTGTATATTCAAATAAAATTCATTTTTAATTATATAATGCAAATTAAAAATAAATAATTATTCACTTAGTTTAACCTAATTCTTATGGGTGATTTGGTGGGACACAAATTAGTTCAAACTCAACTAACTTCGAAGTTGAGGTAATTACGGATTATTACATTATCTTACTCAGTGGCCAAGAAATAAATAATTTCGAGGTTAATTTTTGAATGAATTTATTTCTTATTTGATTGGATAAAATCTCGGAATAGCTAGTATGCAGTTTATAGTGTTATTTTTATCTCGCTCTCAGTGTGGGTTAACTAATCTCGGAATAACTAGTTAAAATAAATTATTTTAAAATTTTATTCGACCAAATGTAAATAAACTCATCTAAAATAGAACTTAAATGAGAATTGCCACTAAAATAGAGCGGGTCTACCCACCTCTCGTCTTGCTTTTATTTTAAGAATCAGTCAAAGTTAAGAAAAGTCAGCCCAGATTAAAATAATGTATTTTTGTTGTCGACCATTTGATAATAACTTGTGCTATACCACGGGCGGTTTATTTATTTTGGTGTATCAATATTTATATTAAAATTTAATTAAATTAAATTTAATTATTAAAAATTAAAAAATTTTGGGGTTTTTTTTTTTTTATGAATTTTGAGTTTTTTTAATTTTTTATTTTGTAAAATTTAAAAAATAAATAATTATTCACTATTTAACCTAATTCTTATGGGTCATTTGGTGGGACACATTATTTGGCACTAACTAATTTCGGGTGAGATAATTCTGGATTATTACATTATCTTACTCTCAATGAGAAATAAGAAATAAATAATTCGAGATTTATTTTTGAATGAATTTATTTCAACGCTTTGTTTGAATTGAGATAAAATCTCGAAATAAGTAATTATTTCAGATTTATAGTATTATTATCTCTCTCTCAGTAAGTGGAATAACTAATCTCGGAATAACTAATTACGGAATAAATTATTCCAAAATTTTATTCCAACCAAATGTAGAATAAACTCATCTAAAAATTAAATTTGAGATTCTTTATTTAAATAACAATCCTAAATTATCTCAATTCAATTTTAATTCTCCCGAAATAACTCGTTTTGCTGCCAAATAATAGCTGTCCTTCACTTGAGCAACTAGTGTGTATATAATCAATCCATCAGTATAAGATATTGTGCTATAATTTTGTAACAAACATTTATTCTTTAATTTTCTTTTAATAATATATAAAAAGTGAGTCTTATCTTTTGGATGCTTTATATAAAAGCAGCCAGAGAGAATGCAAATGGGACACTAGCAATTTGAATAATATATAAATTTAATATAAAGAAAATAATTTTTAATATTTAAAACATTAAAAACCTATATATCCTCCTTCCAATCAAGCAAGAAAAATAAACTCACACAATTAGCTCTACAAACTTTGTAAACATGGCAAACAAGCTCTCTTTCTTTCTGTGTTCTTCTTGTGATATTGGCTGGTAAGTTCTTTTAATATTCTTTGTATCTATTTAGCCAAATTTTTAAATTACAAAAAAAAAAAAAAAAGTATCATTTTTATCAAAAAGAAAAAATATATTTTTACGAATGACAATACGTGTTTAACTAATCGATTAGAAAAATATTTTGTTAATATTAGAGTAGTAATTTATGCTTGAGCAAACTTTCGGATCTTACAGGTAGAAATTTATTTTTTAAGGCTCTTGAAAAACAACTCGTGCTTTTATTTAAAAAGCGCTTATCTTTTTTTTTTTTTTTTTCCAAAACCAAATCGATTAGCTCATCTATCTAAAATAAGCCTTTCTTAAAAGATAAACACTTTTAGCTTCTCGAAAGGCTTGATCAAACAAGTTATTAGTCTCTTTACAAAGTTATATACACTTACCATGTATTTTACACAAATGGCCAGGTTAGTTCGCTATTTATTTTATTAAGCCAGTATACATAGATTATACATATGCGACAATTATTCTTAATATAACCAGTATACGGGCAACTATTTAGGTTAATTCTTCGGTTATTATATATATATATATATATATTATGTGTCTCTACTTATATTAATTTGATTGACCTAATGTTATATGTTATGCAGTTGATTCATTTTGGTCTTCAAACACACAAGTGATGGCTCTGAGAAACTTACCTATAGAAGTACAAGCGATAGAGCAGATTGTACAACCAAATCTTGCCAATAAAAAAGGATGTCAAAATCTTTGTTCATCTAGTGCAAATTGCAACTACAGAGGTTCAGAGTGTAGGCAATGTCGGAGCAACATAATCATTATGATATCACAATGAGATGTTATCAAGAAAATAATTTGAATTTCATATATTAAAAATTAAAGTAATAAATCGAATGTGATATCGTATTTATAAAATTATTAGTTTTAAGCGTGAATTATCTATTATTTGTATCGTATTATTAAAATCATTATTATATAACAGTGGAAGGTGCTATTTTCTCTAATGAAATGAACGACTTGATGTGATCGTGTCACTACCTTCTCTTTTAATTTCTTAATTTTATTTAATAATATAGTAAAGTTATTCTTCATATTAGAATACATGATATTATAAAAATGAAAAAACGATATGATATATTTAAATATTATATTTAAAGCCCATGCGAATTAGTAGTCGTCGTAAATGCGTTGTCGATTTGCGATCATCGCCAAAAGCGTCGCATTAATGCGTCAGTTGTTAAATCCTATAGTTTCTTCAGTTTGTTATCTTTTATTTGATAAGCCAACGTGTTGTAGAAATAGCGTTTGATTAAAAGATAAAGAAACGTTCGTTTTTACATGAGCACATAAATGCATGTATTATATGTATATTTCATGTTAATTATTACAAAATTTCTATTACTACACCATTTACATATTAGCATTTAATATAAATATTAATATTATGAAAACACATATAATATAATTTATTAGTTTAAACAATCAATACTTATAAAATTATATCTTAAGTTATTACTGATTTATTTTGACATTAATAAATAAATAAATAAATAAATATATATAGTATATGTGTAATATAGCGGCGACGTATATATATATATATATATATATATATATATATATATCACTCCAGCCCAATTCTTTATCAGTATAAGGTTTTCCACTTAGAGCAACTATTGTGCTGTTCGATTGCAAACAACCCTACCAAATATTGAAATGTCGACGAACTATGTTTACGAGGAGGAAGGCTTGTCTCGCACCAAATTCATCGCTTGGTCTTTTCGGTGTCAGTTTCTTTTGTATTACGTGTAATAACGTCACGATGAATATAAGTGACTATCTATCGTTATGAATAAATATGTGATGAGTACGATCGATAAAAATGTGTATTAATTAATCGTATGAAATTATGAATGTGTTGTCACGTTATGAGTGTTACATTAATTCGGATTAGTTTTGGGAAAAATCGAATCGGATGGACTCGAGTTTGTGGAGGTACGATGGTGAATGTTGAGATCGGGTCATTTGCACTTTTGCCTCTATGTTATGTTATCTTTATTTTTGTCATTGAAGATAAATAATTTTTTACGGGACATAAATTTATATTTCGCATCACAATATTTTATAAGTTATGAGCTCATTTTTTTTTTAAGACAGTAATTAAAGACGGGATCTGTCTGGTTGTTAGCCAACTTAATTTCTTTTTTTACAAAATTAAAATTAGCATTAGATTGAGAGCCAAGTAAATAACACAAAATTAAGTAAATAAAAAGTCGGATGTGTATAGCTATAGGAAAAAAAAAAAATAGTTGTAAAAATTTATTTAGGGGTCATTTGGTTGGGAATAAGTTACTCCGAAATAAATTATTTAAAATTAGTATTTCTAGATTGTTATTCGCATTAATATAGAATAAAATAACACTATAATTAATTCGGAGATAAATTATTCGAATTTATCAGTAGCGTGAAGCAAAACATGAAAATTTAATTCGAGAAATTATTTATTTATTTATCCCTCCTACCAAATAAGCCTTTGTGGGTAGGGGACAGCATTCTATCCCATTTCTCACAAAGTCCGCCCTTTAAACCCACCCCATTAAGGATAGCGATCCAACAAAAAATAAAAGTGACAAGAGTTCAGCGAGGAAAAGCGGTCGATTTTACTCTTTAATTATAAAACTAATTTGAAAATGCATGCACAAAAAAACTTATAAATTTTGAGATCGAGAATCTTTCGATTGATTGATATAAATAATATATAACTAATCCTCATATAAATTTATGTAATGATGGGTTATGTGAAACTTAAAAAGTTATTTGATGTGCGAATAATTAAGTTTCACATTAGTAATCGAAACTTTATGAGATAAAACATATGAATTTAGTTCAAAACACTTAATATCACAACATATTAAATATATTTGGTATAACACCAAGGACAGAGATCAAGGAATGGAACCAAACAAATATCTAACATCTAGTTTGATACGCGAAATAAAATAAAATATTTTAGAAATTAAATTTAAAATTAAATTTATATGATGTTTAGTTAAATTTTGATTGCGTGGAATTTTTAATATGTGAAATAAGATAAGATATTTTAAAATTTGATTTTATAATTAAATTTATATTATGTTTAGTTGGTATATTTACGTCATTAATCAAATACAAAATGTCAATTAATCTCAAACTTAATTCTAGATATCCATTTTTATTCCTATCAAACTTGGTATATTATTTTTATCAAACATCTCTCAAGTGAAATAAATTGATCCAAAAATTATAATCTCAAAATTATAATTCGAAAATAATTTAATACATACTAATGGCTCTCAAGAATATAAGAACTCATCTTTAAATACTTGTATTTCTCTCTTCTTCTTTTTTTTTTTAAATTTCATCCTATATTTGATATTCATATTGAAATGAATTAAATTTAAAATCACGAAAAGTTTTCCTTTTATTATTCAATATGTCACACTATTCAGTATTGAAATCGATTAAATTTAAATTTATGTGAAAAATCTTAAATTAGAAAAAAAAAGTACTCCTTAACAAATATGACTTCATATTCGAAATTATTTAAGTCCAAAACCTCCGAGCAAAAGATAAAATAAATACTCCACAGGCAAACAAAAAGTTATTTATATTCAATATCTCTTAAAGGAAAAACAAACATATGAAAAGCCGTAATTAAAGTCCTAATTAATTATCATAATTAGCAGGATAGTGAAAAGGTAAAAAGTGAATTAATTCCTTCTTTTCCTCCCAAGGTTTTATTACTAATTCAGCATCAAATAATTTCGGAATTCCTGAGGAAAATACGGAGATTTTAAGGTAATATTTGATCCCAGAAACAACTTGTGTCTCTGCATCTACAACCTCAACAAAACTCAAAAACTCATCATCAATATTGTCATCCTGCATTGTCTGCTTGTACTTCCTTAAACTCTGGTTGTACTCACTTCCACACAACTTTCTTCCCAATTCTTGAATTTTCTTGTTTGTTTTCACATCCTTGATTGGTGTTCTTCCCCCAACTTTTCTTCCAAGAATCTTTGATGGGGTTGAAGAAAATGTTATTATGAAGAGGGTGATTATGAAAAGGGAAATTATTTTTGAGATTTTGTTCATTTTCTTTTTTTGGATGATTTGAAGTTTGATGGGATTGTTTTGTGGGGAAATGAAGTGAAGAGTGGAAGGATTTATAATAGTGGTGGAGAGGCTTCTTCTCTGCTATTTTGTCTGAGGCAGTTTAACTTGACATAAATTTTTTTTTTTAAAAAAGAAAAAATTATAATTGAGTATAAATAAATCGTAATGTATGTGTGGTTATAAACTCTTTAAAAAAATCATATATGATTTAAAATGTGTACAATGACATTTGGTATCGATAATTTTTTTTTAAATTATGATTTTTAAGTATATCATAATATTTGGCGAGTCTATAAACATAAACATGTCCTAATTAGAAGAAAAGTAGAGTGTTTAACATTAAAAGTTTCTGCTTATATGTAATCTTCTTAAAATTATATTTACAAAAAAAATATATTAATCTAGACATACAATAAATCAACATTGGTTGAAAATATTGGTTTAGGATAAGAAAACAAGACTTAAAGCTACCACAACTCTAAACATACTATTTTTCGAAAAACTCATCTATATATATATATCTCCAAACTAAATAATAAAAAATTGGTGGATATATATATATAATTTTTCAAATTTTAAATTCTTTAAAAAATATGTAATTATTATTTTTAAGTGCACAATGAAAAAAATACATTTTGTGTGGTAGCTTATAGTTATATAAGTGATATAGAATTGTATTAGATGAGTCGATGCGATGAGGAGCGATTAATAAAATATTAAAAAAAAAATCAATTCCTGATTTCTCTTATGAAATATAGTTTACGCAATAAGCTCGATCGTCTTCTGGATAATTAAGTTCGATATTATTTATAAAAAATTCTGAAAATTTCATGGTGGAATAATGTAGAGACACATGAGTGAAATAGTGGGGATGGTGGACACACCTACGAGATGCCGCGTTCTCTGATACAACTGTGGAAAGAAGACAAAATTGTCTGCTCTTTTGTGTTTGTTTGTTATACAATGTAGCATGTCACTAGATAATCTTGAATACAAGATAATATCAAATTAAATCTCAAAAGAATGAAAAGAATTAAAAATGTTAAGAAAATAAAAATCATAAAATTAAAAAACAAAAAAAACCAAAATAAATAAAATATTTTATTTTATTTGTGTTTTTTAATTTTTGAAATTTTAATTTACCATATCTTTATGGCCAGAAGTGCTTTTATTTTTTTAATTAAGCTCCCAACAATGGAATGTTCGATCGTGATTTTGATTTGGAATTTCGGTCCTCTCGTGGGCCTTATCGGCTTTTGGTATAATGAGAAGTACTTGATCCCAACGTACTTTAATGCAAGAACTAATGGCTACTTACTACGATTCTAATTCATGACTTATAGGTATCTGAGAATAGCTTTCTTGCATTCTTGAGGGTATCTTTCGATAAAATTAACTAATAATAATATATTTAGTATAATATTATAAATAAATAAATAAAAATTATATTATTTTTACCTCAATGACACTATTTGAATTTTGTGGTCGTTTGAATCTTCTTTGAATTCATAAGTATGCGTAATCACGTCTCCAGTAATTTTTTTGGTAAAAGTTGTTAAAATGCTTTTCTAATGAATTTGTTTATTTTAGAGGTATATATTGATTACTAAATCGATAAAATATACTCTTTGATTAATAATTAAAATAAATATATCACTGTGTTAAAAATCATTAATATATAAGGAAATGATCTTCAACTCATGAATGGAAGAAAACCTTATTTTCTTTTCTTAAAAAAAATTTATTTAATATGTATAGTAATGAATTTATCTTTATCAGAGAGTTAAATAACAATAATTTAGTGTATTTCTATAAGTGGAAGTTTGAAAAGAATAGAATATACGATTATACGTAGATCTTTACGTTTACGCCGTATGTAGAGGCGTTTGATTTTATCGGAAGGGTATTTACTTTTATTGTAAATTTTTGAAAAAAACATAAAATTCCTCCAAATTTATGTACAGTAAATTCTTTAGCGTTCTAGCTTTTCTGAGTGTTTATTCTGCTTATTAACTATTTGAGGCAGTATTTATTCTCTTAAAAATAATGGCAAATAAATATTTTCTCTTTCCTAAAAGCCGTGAAAAATTAAAAGCTATATTAATATTGATTAAAATAATACATGTGTCAATTTTTAATTGGATGTTACCTTATTAATTATAATTATTTAGTCTTTGTTGCCTATTTTTTTTTTAATTTTTAATTTTTTTCTTTTTTTCATACTCATTTTCATCGTCGAATACTCACCAATGGATGCACTTCCACCATGTAGACCAACCTCCAAAAGAAAATTTTCCAACCCAACATCCAGCAAAAAAATTTATAAATTTTGTGATTAAGACAAATTAAGAATTAAAATGAAGGGTGATATTCAAGAATTGAAAGCAACTTTTGTATTGAGGCAAATGAAATATTTCTTTTCCATGAATTACAGGTTAAAGCTAACCCATGAGAGTTTTTATGGTTCATCTAAAATTAATATTTTAATTTGATGTTTCGGGATTATGGTAAAATGTTTTTTGATCTTAAGAGATGCTTGAAGAAGAAGATGGCTAGGGGGTTAGGTCTTTGGGGATATTTTATTAGGTAGTGAAATTGGCTAGGAAAGGGTTAAATTAAATAATGACGTGTCGGGTTAAAATGTGGGTGGGTTTTTGGGGCTTGGGTCGGGTAGTTTTAGGTTGTATGGATATTTAATTGGTAGGTTTTAAATACTGATCCACTTAAATATTGTCCGATGTACAATCTGGTAGGGGTGGACATGTAATCTGCAGCGTATGAACAAATTAATTGATTTTCGATTTCGGTTTTCAATTCGTTTCGGTTCTTTTTTAATTTTGGTTGTCGATTCGGTTTTCAATTTTAGAATTTAGAATTTCGATTTTCGGTTTAAGCGAAATTTTTTAAAATAAAAATTTTTTATTTATTTTAAATCATTAATTTCAAAAAATAAAAATGCTACACCCAACCAAATCTCAAAGCCAAGTTGAAATTATTTATATAATTGACACAATTACTTAAGTTTTTAAAAAAGTTTTACCAATAGTTTTAGCATGTTAAGAAAATTCTTCACGATTACTAATATGCTTTGAAAGAAAGATGGAATATATATAGCTATTTATTTAACAAAAAGATTAGGGATCATAAATTATTGAAATCTTTAAAGACCATTAATTTTTTGTTGGGTCGATTATAAGGATATTAGCGAGATGAGAAAATTTCTTATCAAATGCTATAATGTCTTATTAAATGTAAATCAGCGATAAAGCTAAAGAATATGTTTGCAAGCGATCCAGTTGATTCTCCCTAGACAATCAAGTTTGCACTTCCTTCTAACAAGTAGGCGAGAGTTAGCAACGACCTTGGCCTCTTGGCGGGAGGTTCAACGCACACTTCCTTTCAGGTCAGAGTCTGCGAGTGCGGCACACAGACTCGGAAGGCTGCGATCAGTCATTACGCCTGTAAATTTTGACACGTAGATAGCTGCTCATGTTGGTTAAGAGTTTTTGAATGAAATACATGCTAGGAAAAGGCCGGGAAAGATCGGACAAGCGCCAAGTCGGCGCATCCATAGGGCAAATGCGACACTTGATATAGCATTCTCTGTTGAAGTGTGAAACACCTAAATCTGAGCATTTCGAATCGACTTATAAATCGCATTCCATGATTGCGACTTAAATCGCATTCCATGATTGCGACTTATAAGTCCCCAAGTATATAAGAGGCCTCCCACTTTTTAAATATACCAATGACCGAAAATGGAATTAATTGTTCTATTACGGAGGTTGGGATCAGGCCTTGTTTGGGTTAATCACTAAGGTCTTATACAATTTGATGTTGGATAGTTTCAATAGGGATTTAAAGAGCTATACCCTAGTCTTTTTTAGTATCTTTTTACTTAGCACAGTTACGTATTATTTCCATTGTTTAGTCTCCAAAGCGAACAACAGTGTGAAGAAGAAATGAATAGTATCCTCTTAGAGTTAGATCTTGATGAGGATATCACAACTATTCTACCTGGTGGGGGGGTGCCCATGTGATCGTGATGGACGTTTTGATTATTGAGAGTCGGTGCGAGTCTTCACGTTGTCGAACAATCAACATTCTTTCTTTAGTTCAATTTGTAATCAATATGTTTTATACAAAGAACCCATGCAACGATAAGAAATCCTTTTTAGAGCCAATACTTAAAATAGGACCCTAATAGCAGGTTTGTCACCTTCCTCAGCACGAGTTGTGGTTCTAAAGAAGATCTTGCTTGGTATATTCCATCAAGAAAGCCATATCTATATATAGAAGAAAAATCGAAATTGTATACGGTGCTTACACTTTCTGAGGATTCTAAGACCCCGATCACCGTCAAAGAAATATCCTTAGGTCTTATCCCAGCAATGATATATATCGATAAATATTGGATCCGTGCTTGCCTGAGGCAATTTACACGTCTAGTCTTTTCTTAATAATAAAGGTGATTCATCTTCAGATATATGCTCTATTAGCAACCAGAGAGACAGAGAGAGAGAGCAGGGATGCTGAGTTTACACTAGCAATTGATTAACAGCAGGCTCAACTAATTAATCATATCATTAAGTTGTTTTTAGTGTATAAAAAATTAAAAATTGTGGGTAATAATGGAGTAGCATATTATGATATTATTAATGTATCTTTCCAAATAGCACTACATTTAAACAACTAAAACCAACTTGCCAATTCAATTGACTTTTTAGCCCATGTATGTGTACAGGGTCGGGTCGAGTAGGGTGAAGGGGTTCGAATGAGCGTTTTTGGCAAAAAAATATGTATGAGTATAATGTTGGTATAATTATATTTATCTTTGTCTACGTCAATGTTTCGTATTGTGACGATTTTCTAAAAATATCGCTAAAAAAGCAATTCATAGAAAATGACGTCATAAATAGTCTTTTAGATGATTATGTTTGAAATTGATAGGTTAGAGATTTCATATCACTATATTCTTGAGACAACTTTATTTATATTTTTGGCATTGCTCTTACTATACACCATTTATCGTTCTCCTTCTTTGAAATATATAAATAATAATCAGTGGTAATATTAGTTGAGAATAGGAATGACTAGTAGATGTGGAGATCGATGATGATTTTATTTTAAAGATTATGTTAGTTATTATTATTTTGTTGTTTTTATCTTTCTCAAGTAATAATTATAATATTTTTCTATATTATTGTGATTTATTTGAATTTATTTGCAAAATTATTTAAAATATTACTTTTACTTATTTTCTTAGTAAAATTATAAAATTGAAGATACTTGAGATATATATCCTATAGAAGCGTGTCTCGGAACTTATGCCTGTCTCCTTTACAATATTTTAAAACACCGATGATGATAAATATTAATCGAATAGACTCACCATTCATTAGTTGTTTGACTCGCATTTTCGCTTCAAATTTCATGTAATTCATGACATACTTATTATATTTATTACATTATTTAAAAATATTTATATTTATTTACATTAAATATACAAAACACCCCATCATCACCGTACGCTGTTTAGGCCCCACTTGTCCCACTCCATTTATTTATTTATTTATTTATTATTATTAATTTTTTAAGATACCATCCCCACCCCCCTTTTTTTCTAACGAAGTAATTTGTTAAATTAGTGAAAATTTTGTTTATATATAAATGGGACGACACAATTGGAAAATTAGCAAAAATTTTTATGATCGAAATTTATTTGGAAGCGGATCATCTTTTTAAATCTAACGGCAACCTTAAAAATTCAAGGATCGATGATGATTGAAAATTACTACTACTCTGAGGAACATGGTACCTTCTAGCGATTTTCTATGAATATGATATCTAAAGAATGAAGTGAAGATAATTTAAAAATATTCTAACTCACATGTTACATGCTAAAAACAAAAATCTACTCACGTTATACATGGTAAAAGACCAGAAAAAAATAATTCAAATATTTACATCTTCACTCAAATTCAAATCTATATATATGGCCTTTCATGAAGCAAGAAAATGCACTCACAAAAGAAAAGAAAAAATCATTTGTGTTAAAAATGGCAGCTAGGAAGAGTCTATCTCACAACTTTTTTGGCATTCTCTTTGTATCCCTACTGGCTGGTAATTAAGTTTAACTTCTTCGTATAATATATTTTTATTTTATATAGATTAATAATTTGACTAATTAATGATCATACGTAATTACATTTTGTGCGTCTAGCGGTCTTTCGGTTTATGCGATATTTTATCATCTTCATCAAACACCGGAGTGATGGCTTTGCGAAACCTGCCCATAGAATTTGATATGTTTGAGCAGATTCTACTACCAGATTTAACCGTCAAAAGTTGTGGCTATGTTTGCAATACTGATGAGGATTGCAAACCACTTACAGTTTGTTCAAGTTGTCACATGAGTTTAAGTAGGGAAAGGTTGGCTTGCATCGTTCCTCGGAAATCCACTTAGACAACATCATGACCTCATAATATCCAATCTCTTGTGCTTCGATGGTAGTGTTATTATTCTAGATGGTATTTCCTCTTGTCTTGCTCTTTGGTGCACGTCGTTTTGTTATGTTTTATAATTTGAATTTCGAAGGTCTATCAGCCCAGTCTCTCATCTTCGTGAGTTACGGTAAGGCTGTCCATGCATGCACTACGTACCTTATTTTCAAACTCTATTTACCGAGTGTGTTGTTGTTGTTGTTTGAATTATAACTTTTATCGTAAAGGCCAAAGATATATCTATGTATCGTTATGAATAAATAAAGATATATCTATGTCTTTATCATGATCCATTATATTACATCATGTATTATGTTAATATGCTTTATTTAATTTTAATGTATGAGTATTTTTTTTTAAATTAAACGAGTCATAAGTATGTTTTGTATTAATTTTCTTCCCTTTATCTTTCATCGAACTCTATTTTCTACACACATATATTTATATAATTATTTATTACGTGGATCATGTTCTTTTCACTTCAAATATACGGAGAGAGCAACTTTTGGTTCAAAGGTACGTGTCAAATGGATAGATTGAGCTAAATTTAAATATGTTAAAATATCTTGAGAAAAACATTTGAGTTCTTTATCAATATTCATGCGGTTACCACAGTGCGGAGCGAGAAGTTTAACTCACGTAGACATGAAAAAAAATTATAACAATTCATCTTATTGAATTCTAAATAATTTTTAATCATTAATATCACGCCCAGCCTTGGGGGTATGGCGCTTTGGTGCCCTGCAGGACCTGACGCTGAGCTAAGGCCTAAGCACTTACGGTGCACGGGACTCAACTACGATTCAAGAAACGACGGGCTATATAACGATTTACGTAATCCGGCCTCCGTAGGCCTAGGCCTATAGCTACTGTACTATAACATCAGATAACGAATATGTTTTAATATAAGGGGAACCTATGCGGTAGACAAGGCCACCATGTTGACTAGTTATTTACGAATCAATATAACAAATGCTAAACGGCTACGTGGCCAGACAAGGTCACCACTTCCTGCGAATAAGGCCTCACCGGCCCAGTAAAACAACTAAATATCGCACGGCCCCACACAATGAGCCTGACTAACCCACCTGTGAGGGAAATATACGAGGCTACGAAGCCTCACAAGAATGCGATAAGATGGTCGGGACGGGGCCACGAGCCTGCAGTATACAACAAAAGAAAGCGAGATTTAAACCTGCGAATATCAGCTTCGGAGGATAGGGCGATGACTCTACGGCTGGCTAGGATCACGAGGGATCGACTCCTCATCTATTAGTACATGCGAGGCAAGTAATCTGAGCGCCGGCAGGCGTCGGTGCCAGATGCCAGAGTATGCAAAGCAATGAACATAAATGAATATAAAACGACATAACTAGAAATTACGAACGGTAGGAAGTATACGGCTGTATGGGTGATGGAATCTGAAACAAACTTATACATGCTTGAAAGTAAGGTAGGTGCATACACATCGTCATGGCGACACTGTGTCTATCGGCTTTTAGATATCAAGTATATACATATATATAACAAACAAGGACTATCTTAGCCATGGAAGGTCTTAGAAGTAAACCATGGTAATCCACATATCTCTAGAGATTGGCAATCCAAAAGTAAATCACCAACTTGTTACTATACGAGCACCTCTTGGCCCCTGGGTCTCAGGCTCGGACTATGACCTACGATATAAGAAATGGTGTGTCGAGCAGAAGGACTCACCACTCTGCTGGCTCTGCAGCCCTTTCTATGCTGCGTGTTCGATCTTCCGATCACTGCATCTTCGGTACTACGTACTATGTGCTGCAGCCAATACTATCTTTGATCTGACCTCGTATAAGAATGCTCCATCCCAGTGCCGTCTCTTGCGGACGGCATCTGCGCTCGCTTGGAGTGGCGTATCCCCACTCTCGCGGTGGGTCGACACGGTTACAGGCCAGTAGGCGGCGAGGGCGCTGAAAGGGCCTTTTTCCTTAACACAAGCAGAGGTCTCGACAAACAATAATCACGTATATGAAACATGTTTGATGCAATACTATCGTATTCGATTTCTTATTCCGAACTCTTTTCTGCTTTAAGCGGATTCTCATGCGTCACATCTTGTATACGAGATATCGTCGACGACGATATTACTTTACTAACTTTCATTCGAATATATATCATAATATTATAAAAACATGCTTGCTTTAGATTCATGTTGGACTCAATTCTCGACTTAAGATTCTTTCTTCTATAGTTCACACTATTGCTATCTTTGGATTACTAACTTCTTGCAGAATGAATTAGCTACGTACCTTCGCTTGGTTCTGACTAGCTGGCGTAGCTCGTCGGTCTTACTATTTCTCCCAAGTTTGTATTCGTATATATATCAATTAGAGACTAAATACGCTAATATTAAGGAATCACTTTTAATATATATATATAGCCCAAACTTTGGCTTATCGAAAACGATTGAGCTTCATTTATTTATAAAAGTCAGGAAGGTACTCCTTTAGGGTTAGGAGAAGTATATTGACACTAATTTGGAGCAATTTTACTTACCTTAGCTCGGTAGCACGATGATTCGCAGAGCGAATTTCCACAGAAACCTTTCAGTAAGGAGTATAACCTGGCTGCTTAGCCTGCCTCGGTATGGAGTTGGTGAGTTTAGACCGCGTTTAATAGCGTAAGCGAAAGGGAATCTCATCAACTCAACACCATGACCCGTTTTTAAGTTTCTTACTGGAATTTATATGAAATTTAACATTAAAGCCGAAGTTGGAGGCCGCTTTTATTCTTAGGACCTTTAAGTCATTCATGAGCGGAATCTTGTTTATAAAATCGCATTAGTCGAATGCGATTTATAAGTCGCATTAGTCGAATGCGATTTATAATCGCATTGCCTTGCGGCCGCGGAGCTTGGCCATTTTTGTCAGATCTTTCCGAGGGCCTTTTTCTAGCATGTATGGCATTAAAATCTTAAAACGTGCGAATAGGCCATCTACATGTCGAGAATTTACGGGGTATAACAATTAATATCTAAAACAAAGTCTTAATATCATTAGAGTATTTTTATGTAAATAATTTTACGACCACTCTATCCACAAATCACCAATATACTATTAATAACCTGCGGCATCACAAATTACCATTATTGTTGCGAACCACGGTACCACCACCAACCGCCTCTTCATCACAGCCACAGCTGTGATCGCGCTGGTTATTAAATGCACTTCTTATCATTAGCTACCACAACTACCACCTCTGTAGTATAATTATATTCGGTGTTACCATAAAATTAGCCTCCTCCACCGCCTGCGACTAATCTCACGATAAACCGCCTCTGTAGTCACAATTAACACGCGTCGCGGCCCCATCGCTAATACGTAAATCCAATATCATGAATTCTTCATCCGTCACCACCACCACGGAAGTCTCACACCGTTGCGGCATTCCTACCATCGACTACCTCGAAAACCTTCCAGCTACTTAGCATCAGCTGCTAACTGACCAGCCTTAGCATCTTTAGCCACCACCGTGATGCCACCAACTACTAATATATATTAGCCAATTTTACCATCCATGACCACTACTAAGCAGCTATTATCACATCGATCATTTAAAACGCAGGCCAAATGCAAACCATCCATGATGCTCCTTGCGGTATTAATAGAACCACCACCAATACACGCCGTCTACACCATCACTAGCAAACATAAATGTTTTATTTTTGTTTATCAACTAATTTTAATTATTAAATTATAAAATTAAAAAATTGAAATATTTAAATTTTGAATTATATATTTATTATTTTTACAAATAAATAAATTATGCACATTACTAAATAATGAAAAATACAATTGTCTAAATAATTCGAAACATTCGGTCCCAAGCAATAGCTCATGTCATTCGAATATGCGTTCGGATTCGGATATATTGTCTTAATAAAAATAAAATGGGCTCAAATTAACTTTTATTGAAGAAGCCAAAAATATATTAACATGGCTAAAGGCCACTAACTCTAATTTTATCAAAATAACATCGATGTGAATAGTAATATCACTATCCAACATTAATCTAAGAATTTTGATGGACTATGGGCTAACGTTCTTTTATAAGATTTTTAGTGTTCTTAAAAATAATAAAATTAGATTGTGATTTAAAAAAATTATATATTACAAAAATTAATGATTATTTATTTTAATTGCTATCAAAAGGTTAATTGATAAAAGATCGTAATTTGAGGTTTATATATTATAAAAAAATAATGATTATTTACTACATAGCTATTTCAAAAAGAGTTAAACGATGAAAATTTCGTAAAATTTTAACGAACCTCTATTTAATGGGTACTCATTTTCTAAATTATTTTATAATTGACACAATTACTTAAGTTTTTTAAAAATAACAAGTTTTATAATAGTTTTAGCATATTAAGAAAATTCTTACAATTACTAATAATAGCTTTGAAAGAAGAATGAGATATATAATATTTATTTAACAAAAAATTAGGGACCATAAATTATTGAAATCTTTAAAAACCCTTAATTTTATTGGGCTAGTTATAAAGATATTAAGTAGATGAAAGAAAAAAGATTATTATCTGAAATGTTATATGCTCTTATTAAATGTAAATCGTAGTCACCATTAAGAGTCTGAATATAAAAATTCAAAATATTTCCTAATTATTATTTTTTACTTAAAATTAAGCTTAGTTGATTAAACTTTAGAATTTATAACTTAAAATAATTTATTTTGAATTTTAAAGAATAAAATAACTCATTTTTAATTAAAAAGTAGGCTACCGTTTATAGCGAAAAATAGCCCATTAATTAGGCCGTAACCGAAAAATCGAATTAGAAAAACTGACGGAACTAAATTAGTTTGATTCCGGTGTTCGTCACATAAAATAAGCAGAAAACTGAAAAATGAATGTCTGCTTATAATCGATATTGAAAAATCGGAGTATTGAGATACGGTAAAAAATATAACGGATAGCGTAGATGAAATTTCTTAGAATTAAATGATACCATCCTATAACGGATGACATAGATGGCCCCATTGCCACTAATCTCTTAATATAGAAGCAGCAGTTGTGGAGCTTCACTAGTCTGTGTCACCGTCATGCCTGCTTGACATTTAAGCTATGAGGATGTTGTACGAGCTGCTTCTCTAAGTGTAAGTTTGATTGAATAGTCAAAGAAAACCAAGTAGCATTTTCTTTTATTCCATTTACATGTGTCCCTCATAAATGAATAGTCAAACTTTTTGAGTTTTAGTTATGCCCCTTGTTTGTCTTAATTTTTAGCTAAATCAAACAACTTTCAAGTCCCTTTTGGTAAATTAACTTTGCCTTGAAATGAAACCATGTCAATGGCTCAGTTTTTTAACTAACTTCTCTATTAATCTGTTAACAACTAGATTTTTCTATGATTACTCACTTTATTTCTATTTGTTTGCCTGATAATAATTTGATACGAAATTTTAAAAAAGTAAAGAGAATTTTATAAATTTTGTGATTTTTAGTTAAAGATATGTAAGGATATAATAAAATGTCGTTAATTTTTGTGGTCTTAAATATGTTTGGAAAATTGAAAATAAAAGAGATATAATTAAAAAAAAAAAGAAAAAAAGACATTCTTTTTGTGGCTGGAGTTTTACATTTTTTGGGAAAAAAAAAATTGGTGTGCCTTCTTAAAACACATGCGTTTATCACTGCTTTACAGGCAGCGTACTTTTTTGAAAAGAATATTTATCGTCTAATATAAAGGAGATTCCTTTTTTCTCTTACAAAACACTTTGTGTTTTTTCACAAAATATATTTATATTAATCCTATCATAAGATTTCTTTTAATAGTAACTAATGCTTCTTAGATATGTGCTAATATATTATTTATATTAAAAAAATAAGAAGTAAAATAATTCCATATGATATATATCGATAAATATTGGGTCCGTGCTTGCCTGGGGCGCAATTTACAATCTGAATCTTTTCTTAATAATAAAAGTGGAAGTCGTCTTCAGATGCATGCTCTATTAGCAGCCAGAGAGAGAGAGAGAGAGCAGGGATGCTGAGTTCACACTAGCAATTGATTAACAGCAGGCTCAACTAATTAATCATATCATCAAGTTGTTTTTAATTATAAAAAAATCCAAATTATATATAATGGAGTAGCATATTATGATATTATTAATGTATCGCTCAGTAACTTTTCCACATTTAAAAACAACTAAAATCAACTTGCCAATTCAAATGACTTTTTAGCCTATGTATGTGTACAGGAGTCAGGTAGGGTTAAGGGGTTCGAATGAACTTCTTTTGACAAAAGTATATATAGCCTTTCATATTGAATGTTATTGACTTCTTCCTTTATTTACTTCTTCCCGTATTTTAACTTTCTTACTTGAAAATTTTGGCTTGTGACTGTCGTGCATTGTTTTGGCCCTTAGCGAGTTGTTGTACATTCAATTTTAAAATGTTCATTTTTGTATGTAATGGTTACATAGTATCAAACATCTGAGTTGCTCTCTCCTGCAGTTCTTGATCGGCATGTCTAGTGAACGTCTGCAACAACTTTTCGATTTCTTAAACTTTCCTAAAACTTCCATAGACAGAGTCATACTTTACACGGAACGCGGTTTCCAGGATATTTTATCAGCTTGCAGAGCTTCACAGATGAACCTAACATGCTAGATGTCAGTCAGAAGATCCAAACTTTGTTTCAAGATGCTGCATTTGACCTTTCTACACTGTACCTGACTGAGTACTTTGATCTATACCTCTGAGTTTGGCTCTGGAATTTTGTTAACCAAGAGGGAAATTAGAGCCAAATACTCCTTTCCTAAATATCGTGTGACCACTTTCAGCCAATTTTGTTAAGGATATCATATCTTCTGTGCTGGAGAATATTGGTGGTCTAGTGAAGATTCATGATCCATATTCACCTCTTTATGTTTCAGAAACAGAGAATGTTTCAATGAAACTGAAATTGCTGCTGAATTTAAATTGTGCTTTGTTTTAGAGAGGTTCATAGAGCCTCCTCAGAGCCAACATCATGTTAATTTCTTCACTCATCATGTTCTAGCTGCGACTGTACTGCATCAACGCTTATCTGGTTGTATTTACCAGACTTGGCTGCAGAGCAAATATAAATGTTATGTTTTCTGATTTCTTGCTGATGAGATTCAGCCGATCATGTATTATCGCAAGATTTATGTTGATGTGTTGCAATCTTTAAAGTCAACAATAGTACAATCAAGGATGGTATTTTAGCGTCAGTGAGAATGCAACTGACAGTGAAGGCAGCTTTTTGGAGACTGTCATACACAATTTGGTGGAGGTGCAAGCTAATAGTAACTCTAGTCAGAGGATTTGCTTTGAAGGATCACTTGGAAATCCTTCAAAAGATGTTCAACCATTAAACCAATATCTTTCGTGTGCCTATAAAAGATCTTGAATTTCTTTCTTCGAGATATGGTGCTGTTATTGATGTTGGACTTCTGGTTTACTCGTTATATGAAACGAGGAGGAGGGAAAAGGAAGACATGTCCAGGCAACATTCAAAGTCCTAGCATATATTGATCTACCTCATCATTCGTAAGGCATTTCAATCTAATTTTCCAGGATTCATGATTTAGGCTATTTGATTGCTTTTTAAACAACCTGAAGGAGTTACAAAGATGCCATTCAGATTCACTAGCTTCTGTCATGGACAAACAATTAGTGCAAGAGAGATTTGAGAGCTTGCAGCCTTTCTAGAGGCTGTTGCAGAAGAAGCATCGACACAATGACCTCGAGGAAATTCAAGCATTGTGCTACACAATTGATTAGCAAGCACATGAGTGAAATTATACATAGTTGAGTGCTTGTATAAACAAAGAAGCTCATGTCTGGTGCCTCAAGCGTTGGCTCTTGGATATCATGGAGGAGTTATCTTATCAGAGCAGAGGTAGCAGAGATTGATGAAAAGAAAATGGTTTTGGATGCAATGAACCCTGTCCAGCTCAAACATTATGAAATTTGGTAAGGTCTCCGACAATGAATGAAAATTATTGGTTTTGGAGATGATAAGTTAGAGACCAACTAATAAGATGCACCAAAGGGCGAGATATTATCTCAGTTGTTGGTATGCCAGGTCTAGGCAAGACAACTTTGGCCTACAGACTCTACTCTGATAGGTTAGTTGTTTCTCACTTTGACATTCGTGCACAGTGTTGTGTGTCTCAAGTATATTCACGACAGGACTTGTTACTGGCGATTCTACGTGATGCTATCAGTGAGTACAGTGAATGTAAGAGAAAAACAAGCTGATGAATTAGCTGATCAGCTTCACCAAGAAACTTTTATTTTCAAAAGATATTTTATCCTTCTTGATGATGTGTGGGAAGCTAGTGTGTGGGACGATCCAGTAGGTTGTTTTCGAGATGCCAATACTTGAGTAGAATCATTCTAACAACACGAAGTCATGAAGTTGCCAATTACAGTAGATTTCAAAGTGATCCTTCCATAGTATGTTTAACAATGATGAAAGTTGGGGAGTTGCTTGAAGAAAAGTGTTTGGTGATCAAGAAAGTTGTTCTCCTCTTAACAATAATTGGGAAACAAATAGCAAAGAAATTATGAATTAGATTGCCTCTTTCAGCTGTTCTGGTGGCTGGTATTCTGGCTGAGATGGAGAACAAAGTAGAATGTTGGGAACAATTGGCCAACAATTTAGGTCCCCACATTCACAAAGACTCGGTCGATATAGAACAAGGATTATCAGATTTTGCTTATCATCTGAGGTCGCGCTTTCTTTACTTTGGAACATTTTTAGAGGACAATGTGGTGATGTTTCAAGGAAGTTAACATGGTTAATGGATCTCAGGAAGGATTTGTAAAAAGTTGTGAAGGCAAGAGCTTGGAGGATATAGCAGAAGGCTATTTGGAAAATCTTATCGGAAGAAATCTAGTAATGGGAACTAAGAGGAGTTCTGGAGGTAAGATCAAAGCATGTCGCGTTCAGGCTTATTGCATGATTTCTGCAAGGAGAGGGCAAAGGAAGAGACGCGTCTCCTGTGGCAAAAATGGTAATGTACCAATCATTGGTGACCTCGTTATACTGACATTTAACCATATAGCTTTCTAATTTCTGTGTATATATTCACAGGGATCAAAATGCCAATCCTTCTTCCCGCCTTTCTGGTCACGTGCAACTGCTCATCGAATGCATTTATGGTGAAGGTTATCGTGCTGGAGATTGGCTGTCGTGCTTGTCACATGTTGTCTCTATAATTTTGCATAACAATACGCCTTTCACTTGGCCTCGAATCTACCTTTTTCAGAGCTTCAGTTTCTTAAAGTGTTGGATTTGGAGTTCACTAATATTGATTCTTTCCAACTGATCTAGTTTACTTGAGATATTTTGCTGCACAAACTCTGAGATCGTGGATTTCATCATTCATAGAAAATATTTGGCTCTTGTTGTTGAAATTATATGCAATCATCGAGAAAATATGTCACTACCCGTTACACTTTGGAAGATTGTTAAATTCAGGGGCACATCTATGTTTCCAATTGCAGCATCACCAGAGAAATTGCAGAAGAATCAATTGACAACACCAAAAAAACTTTAACTGATCTAGAACTCTTCCTCCATGTTTTCTTGTGTGGGGAAATTTGGAATTCATTTTGAGAAAAACACCTAATCTCCGGGAACTGAGATACAAAGTCGAGGTGTTGACAACTTTCAGTACTATGTACTGAATTTTCCAGCACAGTTGAAAAGCTGAAGTTATCTTAGTCTGCACACCTGAACCTAAAACAATCCCCTTTCACATCACGCATTAAATCTCAGGAACTTGACATTGAAGGACTTTTACCTGCATCCTCAGCACTTATCAGAAATTGCTTCTCTTCAGAACCTTCAAGTGCTCAAACTGAAAGGCATTGCTTTTGAAGTTATAAATGGAAGAATATAGTGGCGGGGTTCCACTCAACAAGTCTTGAAATTACATGCTGGACAAGTTCACTTGAAGAATGGACTGTCGCGGATGATGCCTTTCCTAAACTTGAACATGGTTTGGTGATTCTGAACCTCTTGAGATCCTTGTTTCGGAGACTATCTTCTCTGAGTCCATTGAGTTATGGATTGCAATGAATATGTTGACAAGTCTGCCAGGGATATCAGAGAAACACAAGTTGAAGATTATCAAAATTCTGACTTTGAGGTCTTTTATCATCACCAGAGGAAACAAAATTTCAGATTCAGGTAACACAACAAATTTATTCAACTATAGACATTCAAGTCTCATTTCAAGCTCACCTTAAATTCAATTCTCCTGTTTCTCTAACCTGCTTTTTCAAGGTAAAGGTTCTTGAAATAGCACTAAGGTTTGGATCTTTTTCGATTAATTCTACGAATATTGGCTACCTCCCACTAGCATGATCTGGGATAACTCTGTTCAGAAGTTGACGAAGAAGAAAGTGATATGAGAACCATGATCGAGGTCTCATGTTCAAGTCCGAGCGTAGAGCAAAACCGCAAGGTGATGAGCAGCGAGAAACGTCTTTTATCTTTTGGTGAGGAGATAGCGGTGCATTACTCCAGAATTAGTCGAAATGCGCGTAAGATGGCTCCAATACCATGTTAATTATTTTAAAAGAACAGTAGTTATTGTGTTCTTTCTTTCTTTTTGGACTCATGAGAGAAGAAAACAGCTTCTCTTGACGTTTTTGTTAATGAAGAGTTTATTTGTTCTAAATCATATAGTACAGGGGTATTTAACCTTTTTTAGCTTTATGAAGGTTTATTATTACTAATTATAATTAATAGCATTTGCATCATTATGGCAGTTGATATATATGAATTAGAGGAAAGTGTGGCACCTTCTGGTGTCTTTATGAGAGGCTTATATTCTGCAAGAACACACAGGTATGTTTATGTCCAAAGTCCAATTATGCAATCAAATTAATATGCACATCTTGATTTGATTGCACAGTTATATAATACTTTTGATGGATTGGGGATTCAGTCAGAATCTCTTCCATCAAGTATTGTTCAATGGATATAAGATCATAGCTACATCATCATCAAGATAAAATTTGATGGCTCCAAATTTATTTGTATTAAATTACAAAAGATAATAACTATTGGCTTTCCTACTAACACTAAATTACATTAATTTGGTTTGGTGGAATAGAAAAAAAATAATGGCAGTCCCTCTTCTCAATAATCAGTATTATGTTATTCATAGTTAATAAATCGAGATAGTTAATTTCAAGAGAAAAAAATAAAATCAAAGCATTAATAACTCAGCCCAAGTCGTAGGCTCAATAGTCCTAGCCTCTATATTGTGCTTCTCAATTGCAAAAGCAATATTATTAAGGTTCTAAAGGAAGAAGACGTTCGAGGATAGTTTTGAAATCTTTGATTTTGCACTTGAAAAAAAAAGCGGAGAGAGGTAGGAAAAGAGAAAAGGACATGAATTATCTTTGCCGTTTATTGTGATTGACCATCACTTTATCTTGATGATATTTTGTTGTACTCTAAAGATATCATTAGAACAATACTTGGTGAATAATGTTGGCTGATCTCAATCTACTAATCTGTCCACACACCATCGATCTTCAAAATTTATTTGTAGTTTAAACTATATTAAATATTCAATTTTGGAAATGCGTGATATCAAACTATCTCCATTGTTTTGATTAAACATTACAACTTTAATGGTCTTGAAGCAGAACCAAATCATGTCGTCTGGCGTGGGTAGTATGAGATACAATGGTGACGAGTTGGAGTGTTTAGTTCTGCGGCCCAGGCCAAGGATTGGGGTGTACATATAATATATTTTCGTAGTTTGAATCTTAGCTTTGTCAGTTGAGGAATTTAGTGTTTATTTATGTATTATGCTGCTTTTTTTCTTTTTACAAAAAAGCTACCAGTTAAGATCCTTAATATTAATTTACATAATGACATGTTATTATAAAAATGGCGCGGCATATATCATATACCACAAGTCAAGGATCCCTTTTGATATATCAAATAACTTTAGATTATGCACCTTTCACCGGACTCTGTAGGTTGCAAAAGTTCAGTACACTGGACTGTTTTTCCCAATAACCGAAACATATATCAGTAGTCTTTCTTTTTAGTTAAAAGCGATTCCAAAATTCAGATAACAAAAGCTATAGATATGTATATAATAAGATGGAAAATGTATCCATTTTGAGCTATTAACTCTTTGGATATTTTTATTTTCTTTAAACAGATTATGAAGACTAAGGGTTGTATCAGAACATATGTCTAAAGTCTCAATGTATTATTGATGGGTGCTCTGTGATGCTATTATTTCTAATTAATGATGAAACATGACTTCCCTTGTCCTGTTTGCAGCTTGCATGTCTCATCAAGTAAACTTTACTTTAGAGATAGATTTTTGATGTAACTAAGATAATATAGGTTAAGAGTGTGTACGAACGTCAAGTAGCTAGTTAGTCTTATTCGAGTTTAATCTCCTGACTCTTTTCTATGACAAAGAACCCATTGATGGCATTGAGCCAGCAAGCCTTTCTTCACTTTCACTCTTGAATAGCAATATAAAAGATGATTTACTTCAGTTTCAAAATGTTAGTTCATGAGAAAGAACGATTCTTGTCAAGATATAAAGGCCTTCTCATTCTAAATGAAGCGGCGTGGACTCAACCTTTTGCCTTCTTGTCTAGGGACGGGACATCTAAATGTTGACAATATAAGACAGAGGGCCCAACATTGAAAACATGAATTAGGATAGTCGAAACTCTAATATTAAGTAAAGAAATGATAATTTAAAGGCTGATAAGAAAATTGTGTCGCGAGGGAAGGATTCCCCTCGATCATATAAGAGAGGGCCTTTTCTATCACTTTTAAATGAATGTATGTGGAATCTTTGGTCTAGCTGTACATAGTCGTGATGAGAGAATTGAGCAGATGTGCCTGTAAGAAGACTTTCCTAGATCCCTATATAAACGATGGGACTCCAACAAGCTACAAGGCTCACGCGTTAGTGGGTTCTGATTTCACTTAGACCAGGACGAATGCTCATCCATTTAGGCATAGAGTACGAGGGTTACTACTGTGGTAGATGTTAAATTCGTGACTTAACATGTATTTATTTTTTATATTTTAAATTTTCTTGATTACATTCAATGGCTCGTGAATGGTTACGTGCCAAAAATGAATAAAGTCAAGGTATATATTAAATGTTTTTAAGAACGAAACTTTTGAATTTGTTGCCATGCATGTACGTTGATATTATATTAATTAATTGAGCAAGTGACTCTTAACTTCAAAATTAAGATTTTATTTTATTAATATTATTTATTTTAATTACATATGGAACTTTTGCTAAAGTTTACTGAGTTAGAAGTAACTTGTTTTCTGTTTTTTTTTTTAATCTACTGTTTATTTTTAAAAAAAATTATTTTGACTTTATTTCCCTCTTGTTATTGAAGCTAAAGAAGTCGGCAATAATTGAGTATTAAAATAAGATGTCTTAAAATAAAATTATTGCAATAAAAAAAATCTAATAATATCTGACACTCCTGTCTGAATTTGAATTAATTAATTAAATTAAATACGAAAATATAATTAATCTTTATTTAATATTATTTACAAAATGATTCCTTTCCAGACTTTGATTGAAGGAGAAACTTTGTATTCTGTCTTTGCTCTGTATTGAATTATTTTCAAAAATTAATTTTAGTTATTTTTTGTAATATTTTCTAAATTGATGTCTTATCTATCATATAGTAATTTTATTTTAGGAAAAAAAGATCAGTAGACGAATGCAACTGATAGTAGTCGACTTATCGTTATTGAAGATATAATTAAGTAAATAAAAAAATATATTTTTAACTATTTAAAATTTTTGAATAAAATAGTTATACAATTCAAATAAAACATTTTTGTACATGTAGCGCTATGTATGTAGCGCTATGTCGAGTAGGGTTATTTAAAATCCAATCATAACCGATAATCTAAATTAAATAAATGTTATTAAATTATTAATATGAGGTTATCGAATTAACGATTTGAAAGGGATTTAAAATTTTATAAATAATGGGTCACTACCGTGCCGCCGTGATTTTAATTTTTATATCAGATAAATGATCTAATTAATAATTCGACTAAAAACGGATGATGATTAAGCCAAACCGACTCAATTGATATATCTTATTAATTCGTGGTTTAACACATATAAAAAATCAATAACCAATAAATTAAAATATTAAATACGAAAAATCGAATAGAACCACCCGATAAACACGGTCGAGGAAGGAGGAATTTTTTAAATATTTTTTTTTTCGTTTTTTCACCGAATGAAAAATTAAAAGAAAAATATATTTGAGAAAAGAAATACTTGGAGTCATGTGGCCATCACTCTATACAATTTAAAAATCAATATA
>JACEIK010003638.1:147922-159282 GCA_018107945.1 Datura stramonium | reverse complement strand
ATATAAATATTAACTATATTTCAACTTTACGGAACACGATCGGAAACTCGTTATTTCTCGAAATTCTAGAAAGGAGAAATGCTTACTTTAATCCTGTAATAGTATTGACACTAGTTTGGAGAAATTTCAACAACTTTGGCTCAGTGCGACGACGATTCTCCGGGAGAATTTCACGAAACTAACTCCGTAGAAATGCTCCCTGCAGCCTTATACTTCGATACCTGAAGTTAATTCGGATTTGAACGGAGTTTAGCGGCGTAATCGGATGAAAATTATAATCCCCCTTCGCTTCTAACTCTGATGGCCGAGTTTATTTGAGAAAATAACATGAAATATAAGGGTGAGGCCTATATATACTTGAGGCGGCGGAAAGGGCAACATGGCACGGACCTCAACGCGCCAATTTACGGGTGTGCCACGTTGGGTAACGCGGAGGGGGCTTCTCCGTGCCACTTTGGGTAATGCGGAAGGGGCTTCTCTGTGCCACTTTTCCCCTCTGGGAAACTTGGTTTGGTCTCCTCCCGTGAAATCCCGACTTCGCACTCGTTCGGCCTTTCCCTGAGCCCTTTCCTTGTATGTATGACACTATAAAACTCTCAACCAACGTATGAATAGGCTGACTAAACATTAGAAACTTACGGGGTGTAACATGCAATTATAGATATTTCAATTATAATTTATCGAAAACCATGGATTTATGCTAAATAAGAAATTCTAAGATTAAACTAGCAACACCCAATCCATTTAAGCCCCTATCATGCACACACCCCTAGCATGAGGTTTAGCTACTCATAAATGAAAAACAAGAGATTAAACCAATAAAGGAATCCATATCATTCATCATTAAGAAGAAACTTCAAGCTCAATTTTTTTTCTTGAATGGAGATTTTACCTTAGAAAGATGAAGAAGACGAAGGAAAAAACTCTTCTTGTTATACCCCGGGATCTCAAAGATCGGACCCAAGAGTTCAAGTGGGGAAACCTGAAATTTTTGCACCAAGTCACAAAACGAGTCAGTCTGTGACCCATGAGGATGGACCATGAGTCGTTGGGTGACTCATGGTGAGGGGCTGGGACCAAGTTTGTAAGATAGAGATTGAAGTCACCACCGGCATGACCACGAGTCATGGTCAGTCCTCACGACTAGTGGAGTCAGCCGTGGTCAAGGGAAATAAGTAAAGGAAATTGGGTTGGTAGTGTACTTAACGAAAGCTGACCACGACTCATTGGAGGAAATGACGAGTCGTGGAAAGAAGTGAATAAGAAATGAAGAAGGAATGAAGTGTACTCAACGACTGGTGACCACGATTCGTGGTCACCCTTGACGAGTCGTGAAGTGACCTGTTACGAGCCCAGGAGGATAGACAAGGCAGTGTACTTGACGAGCAGGGTGACGAGTCGTTTCCCTGGACCACATGTCGTCAGGTCGTCCGTTAGGATCACCTGGCAGTAATTTCCTGCAAATTTAGTAAGGGCCTTTTCATAATTCCTAAGTTCCTAAAGCCTAAACTATGTTTTTTAAGGCTCATTTTAGTGGGTTTTAAGAGGGGAAAACCTATTCTAAGATATTTCCTTCATGCATGCAAACTTGAGAGATTGAGGAGGTGATCTAGAGAAAGTCTTCAAGGTTTTCATTCAAATCCTTCTTGGGCAATCAAAGAAGTGGTAGAATCAAGCCCTTCCAGGTATATAGGGTTATGAGTGGGTGTTTCCTTCCACACCCATGCCCAATTTCTATCTAAGTATGAGAATTTCCTATGATCAAGTTATGAGGTTTTTACCCAAATGCATGAATCTTCAATTTCTTCACATGGGTATGAATTGATTATGATATTATTATCAAATTGTGAAGAATGGGCTAATTTTATAATGATTTCAATTAAAATCATTTTTCTAGCCTTATGAATGTTGAAGCCCATTGATGATATATGATCATGAAAAGTGAGATTTGTGAAGTAAATGTGATAATGATGAGATATTATGATGAAAAGCATGGCTTGAAGCTACCCATGTTTATAATTATGTTTTCAATGAGAATTGAGTATTTCTAAGTATGATAAAGCCTTGGGAAATGCCCACATGTTAAGTTTAAATGAGGATTTTTCGGAACTAGCTTACTACATTGTTCTGGAGTGAAGACTCCCAAATTTTATATTCTATCTTGTGGTATGTTTTGAGTTACGTCTTCCTATGCATATCTTACCACATGGTTTTGGAGCAATGGCTCCTAAGTATGTTTTCACCTTGTGGTATGTTTTGAACTAAAGCTTCTCATATGCATGATTTCATATTTGAGATGTATTTCATCATTGAGCTTCGTCAATAGATGATGTTGAGCTTCGTTATATATACAGTGTAGAGCTTATGCATGTTTTTTGGAGAAACGTCTAGCACCGAGCGGGCTAAGGATCGATCACCCTATGTCAAGAACTACACGCCAGCGTAGGTTGATACTATTATATTATTAGGACCTCCCTTGTGAGCTATCCCCGACCCCAATGGCCTTTGAGCTTGATATCAATATCATGGTAGCGTCCTTAGCCCTGGCAAGGTTTTGGACAGCTCTGCCCACTTTAATATAATAGTTGGGACCACGTAAGCTCTATTGTGGTATGTCAGTTAAATGACGACTCTCCCATTCTTCTATATGATTTAGATATGCATATTCATTACTCATGATTATTATATACACATGCATGTTCTAAAAGCAAGGTTTGACTCAATGTTCATCTTTTCTATATATTCATATTGCAGCTTTGAGTTATTCGAGTTAGTTTGATGTATAAAGATATGTATTGTCATGTTATGAAAAGATCATGATTTCAGAAAGAATGCATGCAAGCACTACTCTTAGTTTACTAATGTTTATGTTTAATTAACGCATTTTGTTTAAAAGGATTTTTACTTACTTTAGCGGTTTTACTCACCTTGCATACTCAGTACAGTCCACATACTGACCGCATACTTCTATTCGGTATCGTTTCATGATACAGAACCCAGCTCTTACCTTTAGCCCCTCTCTTAGACAGCTTATCAGAGTTAGCTTCTGCTTATTGGTGAGTCCTCATCTTTCGAGGACCCGACTATTTATCTTTTCTTTATGTATTTCAATTTTTAGCTTGTTTAGTTAGTTGGGGTCTTGTCTCATCAACTCATCATGTTTAGAGGCTATTCAGACATATGTATGTATTCAACTACGGATTTTATATTCTAATGTTATATTCAAGCTAGACTTCCGCTATGATTGTATTGTCGATTATTCATTCTCTTGGTTGATTTAGATGTATGCTTATGCCATAGGTTGACTTGGAGTCTCTCGTGGATCCTTGTCCCATGTCGGGATCCGAGCCTCCGTTCGGGTCATGAAAAACTTGGTAGCAGAGCAATAGGTTTGAAGTATCCTAGGGTGTCTGAAAGCCACGTTAAGTAGAGTCTTTTTCATGGGTGTGAAGCACACCACACTTATGAAGAAGAGGCTACGAGACATTTAGAAATTGTTCTCTTCTTTCATAATCTATGTCGTGCGATGAAAAGCTGTTCTCATTTGCAGAATCATGCCTCCACGCCGAGTGAATGTCAGAAGAAATGGAAATGGCAATGATCATGAGGGTGCCAATGGTGACGGGCATCAGCCAGCCCCACCCGTCCATGAGGAGCAGCACCAGAGCCAGTTGCCCCTACTGAGTTTAGGGTAGCGATTCAGATGCTGGCACAGGCTATGGCTGCCTAGGTTCATAACTAGATAGTGGCACATTACCCTCAGAATGGGAATGCGACGGAAGCTAGAGTGAGGGATTTCTTGAGGATGAACCCTCTTGAGTTCACGGGGTCGAAGGTAGATGAGGACCCACATGAGTTCGTAGATGAGATTGGCAAGATCACCCAAGTCATGGGGGTGAATGGGGTTGAGTGTGCCAAGTTGGCCTCTTATCATTTAAAGGGGGTCGTGCATATCTGGTTTCGCCAATGGAAGGATAGCAGGGTCGCAGGAGTAGGTCCGATCACTTGGGGAGAGTTCCATGTTGCATTTCTAGACCGGTTCTTCCCTCGTGAGATAAGAGAGCTTAAGACAACTGAGTTCGTGAATTTGAAGCAAGGGAGAATGACTGTACAATAGTATGCCCTTGAGTTCACTCGCCTATCAAAATATGCCTCAAAGTTGATAGACAATCAAAGGATGCGGGTGAGTAGATTCATCCATGGAGTGGTAGGTTATTTTGACAAAGATTGCAGGATTGACATGCTTCACCAAGATATGGACTTCCCTAGGATAATGTTGTACGCCCAGCAGATGGAGGCGGCACATTCGAGAGAGAGGGAGGCCAAGAGGGCCAGGAACGAGGACCACAGATTCTCTCAGTAGAGGTCCGGTGGTGGGCACCGATAACATCCCCAACATAGATCATCAGCCCCAACATCTTCAGCATTGAGTGTGCCATCTAGGCCCAGGCATGATCAGAGAGGGCGGGCATTAGGCTGGAGGGGTCATAGCTATAGACCCTTAGATTCCAGCATCCCAGCTTGTCGCAGGTGTGGTCAAGGGCACACAGGCCAGTGTTTGGCAGGTTTAGGTGCTTTTTTTGGGTGTGGGAAGCCCAAACACATGCTTAGAGATTGTCCAGCTACGAGACAGGATCAGGTTGGGGGCCGAGGCCTAGTTTCTAGCTCAGCAGCCCCTCCCGTACACTCAGCACCTCAGGGGGAATCTACTAGCACAGTTGGCGATCATCGCCAGAACAGATTCCATGCTTTAGCATACCGTCAGAAGTAGGAGGTCTCCTGGGATGTCTTCACTGGTATGTCATGAGTTTTCCATATTGATGTTTATTCTTTGCTAGATCCGGGGGCTACCTTGTCTTTTGTGACACCTTATGTGGCCAGTAGCTTTGGAGTCAGTCCTGAAGTCTTGTTAAAACCCTTTTCAGTTTCTACTCTAGTAGGTGACTCATTTATAGCTAGACGGGTGTATAGAGGTTGCCCAGTCTCAGTCCTTCATAAGGTCACCTCAGCAGATTTGATAGAGTTAGCCATAACCAATTTCGATGTTATTCTCAGGATGGATTGGCTATTTGCATGCTATGCTTCGGTTAATGGTAGAACCCGGGAAGTAGAGTTCAAGTTTCCGGGTGAGCTAGTCTTAGAAAGGAAGGGTAGTTCAGCTGTGCTTGTAGGTCGATATATTTCCTACCTTAAGTCTGGGAAGATGATTTCTAAGGGTTGCATGTACCATCTAGTTAGGGTTAAGGATGTCGAGTCCAAAACCCTGACTATCCAGTCAATTCCAATNGTTAAGGATGTCGAGTCCAAAACCCTGACTATCCAGTCAATTCCAATAGTACGTGAGTACCCCGAGGTCTTTCCTAAAGATTTGCCAGGTGTTCCTCCTGAGCGGGAGATTGATTTCGGATTTGACCTTCTTCCTGACACGCAACCTATATTTATACCTCCCTACAGAATGGCTCTAGCCGAGCTAAAAGAGTTGAAAGAGCAGTTGAAGGACCTGTTAGATAAGGGCTTCATTAGACCTAGCACGTCTCCATGGGGTGCACCAGTGTTATTTGTCCAAAAGAAGGATGGTTCGCTTCAGATGTGCATTGACTATCAATAACTGAACAAGGTCACCATTAAGAACAGGTATCCTTTACCAAGAATCGATGATTTGTTTGACCAACTTCAGGATTCTAAGTGTTTCTCCAAGATTGATCTCAGGTCCGGGTATCATCAGCTCAGAGTTCGGGAGAGTGACATCCCTAAGACATACTTCAGGATGCGGTATGGTCATTGTGAGTTTGTGGTTATGTCTTTTGTACTAATGAATGCTCCTGCAACTTTCATGGACTTGATGAACAGGGTGTTTAAGCAATATCTAGACATGTTCGTGATCGTGTTCATTGATGAGATCCTTATATACTCTCGGGGCGAGGAGGAGCATGCCGCTCACTTGAGAGTAGTACTTCAGACTCTCAAGGATCACCCATTGTATGCCAAGTTCAGCAAGTGTGAGTTTTGGTTAGACTCTGTTGCATTTTTGGGCCATGTGGTATTGAGTGAGGGCATAAAGGTAGATTCTCAGAAAATCGAGGCGGTGAAAAACTGGCCTAGACCGGTGAGTCCCTCAGATATTCAGAGTTTCTTGGGCCTAGAAGGCTACTACCGAAGATTTGTTGAGGGTTTTTCATCAATTGCAACACCCTTGACCAATTTGACTAAAAAAAGGTGAAGTTTCAATGGTTAGAGGCTTGTGAGAAGTGCTTCCAAGAATTGAAGACTCGACTCACTACCGCACCGGTGTTGACCCTACCTGAGGGTACAAATGGTTTTGTTGTGTATTGTGATGCTTCGAGAATCAGGCTCGGGTGCGTATTGAAGCAGTGGGGAAAGGTAATAGCAAATGCCTCTAGACAGTTAAAGATCCATGAGAAGAAGTACCCAACCCATGATCTAGAATTGGCAGTGGTGGTGTTCGTATTGAAGATATGGAGACATTACTTATATTGGGTCCATATGGATGTGTTTATGGACCGCAAGAGTTTACAATATGTGTTCACACATAAAGACCTCAATCTACAGCAAAAGAGGTGGTTAGAGCTACTCAAAGACTATGGTATGAGTGTTCTTTACCATTTGGGTAAGGCTAATGTGGTAGCGGACGCACTTAGTAGGCTCTCTATGGAGAGTGTGTCCCATGTGGATGAGGGAAAGAAGGAGCTGATGAAAGATGTCCATCGACTTGCAAGGTTGGGAGTAAGGTTGGCCGACTCAACCAATGGCGGTGTTGTTGTGCAAAACGAATCAGAATCGTCCTTGGTGACTGATGTGAATGCTAGGCAAGATGAGGATCCAATGTTGATAAAGCTTAAGGAAGCCGTCCGAAGTAAGAAGGTAGAGGTCTTCTCCTAAGGGGGAGATGGTGTGTTGCGGTACTAGGGTCGTCTGTGTGTTCCAGATGTGGATGATTTAAGGAGCTGGATATTGCATGAGGCACATCGAACCAGGTATTCTATCCTTCCGGGATCCACCAAGTATCATGATTTACGAGAAATTTATTGGTGGGATGGCATGAAGAAGGATATTATAGAGTTTGTAGCCAGATGCCCAAATTGTCAGCAAGTAAAGGTTGAACATCAAAGGTCGGGAGGAGTACTTCAGGATATCAGCATTCCTACTTGGAAGTAGGAAGAGATTAACATGGATTTCATTACAGGCCTACCTCGTACTCGCCGATAGTATGATTCTATTTGGGTGGTGGTAGACAGGTTAACCAAGGCTGCACATTTCCTACCGGTGAAAACCATAGATTCAGCGGGTGATTATGCCAAACTGTACATCCGGGAGTTTGTTCGACTACATGGAGTGCCCTTTTTTATTATTTAAGATCGAGGTACTCAATTTACCTCCCAATTCTGGCGGTCTTTTCAGAAGGGTCTTGGGACTCAGGTTAAGCTCAGTACAGCCTTTCATCCGCAAACGGATGGCCAAGCAGAATGAACAATCTAGACTCTCAAGGACATGTTGAGAGAATGTGTGATGGACTTCAAAGGTAGTTGGGATGATCACTTGCCCCTGATCGAGTTTGCTTATAATAACAGTTATCACTATAGCATCCAGATGGCGCCGTTCGAGGCTCTTTATGGGTGAAGATGTAGATCTCCCATCGAATGGTTTGAAGTTGGTGAGGCATCTATGATAGGGCCCGATTCGGTTTATGAGGCTATGGTGAAGGTTCAATTGATAAGGGACAGGCTGAAAATCACTCAGATTCGTCAAAAGTCGTATGCTGATGTGAGGAGGAGAGAGTTGGAGTTCAAAATGGACAATTGGGTATTTCTGAAGGTATCTTCCATGAAGGAGTCATACGGTTTTTGAAGAAAGGAAAACTCAGGGGAAAAGGTGGACGAGGATCCACACGAGTTCATCGAAGGGATTTTGAAGGTCACTCAGGTAATGGGAGTGATAAGTGAGAAATGTGTTGATTTGGCCTCTTATCAGCTGAGGGAGGTCAATTACATTTGGTTCAAGCAATGAAGGGATAGCAGCGCAGGGCGAGCGGGCCCTATCAGCTGGGATGAGTTCCGCATAGCCTTTCTCGACAGGTTCTTCCCTCGAAAGATGAGGGAACTAAAAGCAACTGAGTTTGTCAACCTTAATCAAGGAAAGATGACGGTGTTGTAATATTCAATTGAATTCACTCGCCTATCAAAATATGCCCCGGAGTTAATGATGGATCAAAGGGCGCGGGTGAGCAGGTTCGTGCAAGGAGTAGCGGAGTATTTGGACAAAGACTGCAGAACAACCATGCTACATCAGGACATGGACTACCCACGAATAGTCCTCTATGCAAAACAGCATGTTTTGGCCGACTCACGGGCCTTACCCTCATGGCTAGTTCACATATTTACAAGCATGTTTACGACTTTCATGATTTAACTAGCCCGTGAATCTCATTCATATTATACAATTGTCATGCCCTACCTTGGGAGGCATGACTGGCACCTAGTGCCCTTACTGGGATCTAAACTGGCCTTACTAAGCTTACGCACCTTTGGTGCATAACTAATACTGATTCTCAAATCAAGAAAACAACGGGCTATATCTCGGCTGTAAACACAGGCCCCGACCGACAAGGCCTTATAGCCACCTGTAAAAGAAAATAGCTAACCAAAAATGGTAATAGCAGGGAATCCTATGCGGCCCGACAAGACCACCATGATGTCTAGTTATGACTGTAAAGTAAATCTAGCATAAACTAAGCTATGGCTGACAAGGCCTCCAACTAACAGCTAAACACGGCCCCACACGGCCAATACGCAAGATAAAACACATGTGGGTCCCACACGACCAATAACAACTAACCACAGGGAATTAGAAACAATCTGCAAGCCTCTAGAAATGACATACTGGTCGAGACAGGGCCCCGACCTACCCGTAAACTGTATACACAAAAAGAGAGTCAACCTTCTAACTACGAGCTCTGGAGGAAATGAGCCGACTGCTCTGCTAATCTGGCTGAAAAATAGGAAGGTCCTGGTCCGCGTCAATCCTCACCTACAAGACAGTAATGTAGCGACCTAAGAAAGGCGTCAATACAATATGTACTGAATATGTAAGGAAGTAATTGTAAATAACTGAATGAACTAAAATGATACTGAAAGTAACTGAAAAGAAAGAATAGGAATACCACCTGATCAGCTGAACTTTTACTGTCTAATTTATTAGTAACTAATACAAACAAGAACCTTACCTGGCCTCCATAAGCCGGAAGGTACAACCAGCACATAATAACCCACCCGGGCCCCCCCAAGAAGCCCTGGTGAGTACCTTCAATATATATACTCCCAACGAGGTCATACTGAATCATTTAGAAACTATAGCCATCCTACAAGTCCCCTGGGTCTGCAACGGAGCCTGCTCGACCCCTGAACTATAGCTGTGTCTGAGTCCGGTGGACTCCTTATGTCTGACATCTACACCCAGGGCACCATGCTCGACGTGGGGTGTAGTGTAGTGCCGATTGGCAAAAAATAGTCCATCCATGGAATGGACTATATGAGGACCTTGGACCCCATCTTCATCCCTTGCGGACGGCATACCGCTCCTTGGAGCGACATCATCTTGCCCCTGGCGGGTGTCAACACAGCTAGTAACCTAGCGTTGGTCAGGAAAGGTTATTCAGGTGTAATCAATCCCCAAACTAGACATGGAATACTGATCTCAGCTAATGAAAACAACTAACCATAATAGATATGCTTCTGATCTTCTTACTGAGATTCAAATTGAGTTATAATACTAAAAGAACTAACTTTCCGAAGACATTTTCCTTAACATACCTGGATCTCCGATTTTTGATTAGATGGCGAGTTTCAATCCGCGTTCAACAACTTTTTCTAACTGTAATCATATTATTGGGAGAATGAGATTAGTTTCAGTACTAAATTCGGAAAAAATGATAACTTTCTATATAAATATTAACTATACTTCAACTTAATAGAACACGGTCTAAAATGTATAATTTCTCGAAAGTTCAAAAGGGAGAAGTACTTACTTTAAGCCTGTGATCATATAGAAATTAGTTTGGAGTCGTTCCGACAACTTTGACTCGACGGAGTTATGATTTTCCGGGCTAATTTCATGAAACTAACTCCGTAGTAATGCTCCTTATAGCGATAAACTTCAATACCCAAAGTTAATTTGAATTCGGGTAGCGTTTCATAACGTAAATGGAAGAAAATTAACTAAAAATGGCATTTCTAGTATTCTCGGATGAAACTTTACTTTTGAATATGTATCAAATGAAAAATATGCTATATATATATATACTTGGGCAGTGGACAGGGGGTCCATGGTACGGACCCCAATGCACCAAAAGTCGGGCATGCCACGATGCCTAACGTGCCTAGGAGGGGTCAGTGACAAGTTGCCCCTTCCGGAAGCTGTCCGACCCCTCTCTCTCGCAAGCTTGATCCCACACTCGTTCGATATTTTCCCGAGCCTTTTTTTCGTTTGCGTTGTACTCTAAAATCTCTTGACCAATGTACGAATAGGTCGACTACATGTTAGAAACTTATGGAGTATAACATCCTCCCCCCTAGGAACATTCGTCCTCGAATGTCACTTACAGGACTTTAACTTTTCCATCTGTTATTCTGGAAATAATTTGGCAGAGTCTCCCCTGTAATATGGACTATTTGAAAACCCCGAAACGCAGAAAAGTCCAACACAGGCACTTCATCTAACACTATAACAACTATTTCACAATAAGGTTGGAATCAACTGACCAGTATATATAACACAAATCATGAAATAGAAACTGAATCAATAACTTACCTCAACTGCAGAGTCTGAACTAATCCTGGAACAAATGAGGATATCTTGATCTCATATCATCCTCAGCTTCCTAGGTCATCTCTTCTCTATTCCTCTTTCTCCACAATACCTTAACAGAAGCGACATCTTTGGTTCTCAACTTACGAACCTGCCGATCCAATATAGGTACTGGAACCTCTTCATAAGCTAATTCCTCAATAACCTGGATGTCCTTAATTGGAACAATCCGGGATGGATCTCTTATGCACTTCCGTAACATTGAAACATGAAAGACCGGGTGAACAGATTCTAACTCTGAAGGAAAATCTAATTCGTATGCCACCTGGCCTATTCTCCGAAGAATTTCTAAGCTTTCCTTTCTTACCAAACCTCATCACGCCCTTCATTAGTGAAACTTTTAAAAATACCCAATCACCTACATCGAACTCCATGTCTCAACGCCGTATATCAGCGTAAGATTTCTGACGGCTCTGCGCTATCAGCAGGAGTTCTCTGATAAGTTTTACTTTCTCTTCTGACTAATGGATTATATCTAG
>JACEIK010003638.1:131800-147251 GCA_018107945.1 Datura stramonium | reverse complement strand
AGACAACAGCGGTTATTCTAATTGAATGTCAACCCGCGTATTCTGATTCACTTTTGGTAGAACGTGGGTCTCCAAAACCCGATGTCGTAGGTTCAAATCCTACAAAGCGTGATTTTTTTCTTCTTAGATCGAATTAGAATTAGCTGAGGAGGTAGCTCTGACTGGCAGAAAATGAGCTGACTTCGTCAATCTATCGACAATCACCCAGATGGAGTCAAATCTGCGTCTAGTACGGGGCAATTCGGTTAAAAAATCCATGTTGATTGCTTCCCATTTCCACATAGGTATTGCTATTTCCTGTGTTAATCCACCGGGCTTTTGATGTTCTGCCTTCACCTACTGGAAATTAGGACATTGTGCTACAAATTCTACTATCTCCTTCTTCATTCCCGGCCACCAGTAAATTTCTTTTATTTCGTGGTACATCTTTGTTGAACCTAGATGAAGAGAACAATGGGAATAATGTACCTCTGCCATGATCTGATGGCGGAGTCCTACCACACTCGTAACACAGAGGCGACCCTGTCTGTGGTTTGTTGGGCTCCAGCACACTCGCAAGCGTACGCGGTCGTACAAGTAATACAGTGGCCCTTTTTAAGAGCCGAATGTCGAACCCACAGGGACTGGACCAATTCAACAAATTATGAAGTTCAAGTGTGAGATTAACCTTCCCAAGTGTTGATTATAGAAGTTTTGGGTAATGTATATTTAAGTTTTTGGGTGGTCACAAAACAATCTGGAAACAGTATAAGAAGCAACTAGAGCTAAGACCGGAAAATCATGCAATGTTACACTTTGTAATGGTTCAAGTATGAAATTATCAATTGTTGTCTCACATAGTTGAAAATGCAATGTTCATGGTCTCTCGAGCCTCTAAAAACGACAAACTAGCCTCACAACTACATCGTTGAGCGTGGATGTGACATCCTAGTTCGTGGGCAATTCAACTACATGGATGTGGTTTACGGGGTTTGTGCTCTTGATCAGGGACTTTCGTACCTCTAATCATTTAACCTAACTTAGCTTCAAAACTACTTCTACGAGTGGTGGAGTGAAAATTCTAATCCGGTGTCTTGCTATCATCTCGTGTTATCAACCAAGTAAGGCAATTTAGGTATATTATTTATCCTAATTGCGAATCCTATCGTAAGATAAGAAATTTCCCCCTACATTCTCTTGTTCTATCCTAGGGTTACTCTTTCAAGCTTTTACCTAGTTTAACATATGTATTTTCTTGGTGATCAAGCATAAAAACAACCATACTAAAGAATATAAGACAAAACAACAATTAACAACTCAAACCAAAACGAATTCATGCATTACAATCATATCACGTGGCCTCAACCCTAGAGGAAGGGTTTTAGCCACTCATGTTCGTACAATAACTTAAAAACATCATTAAAGTCGAGTACTTACAATAATAGGTAAAAGAGAATGTAAAATTAGTGAACCCTAGGTGAGTTCTTCACTTCTCCCTTCGCTCCTCTACGGTTTCCAGAAAATATAAGAAAACATAGGACTCAAGGCTTCCAAATCATTCATAAAACGTTCAAAATCATAATCGTATATAAAATTTATCAAAACATAACTTGAGAAAATAACATAACCATAAAAATGAATAAAATATGCGGAACAATGGGAGGACTCTTCATAACCGACACCATCATGGTAGAGCTTTTCATGATGCCCCACTGTCTCGCTCAAGTAGGCAGAGATGACCCTTGCTTGCCAGGCGAGGGTCGTGCATAAGGCGTGATATCACATTTGAGGGAATCATTATCAATATAATGTATAATTAGAAACCCATGGTGGCACGTGGTTATGAGACACCGGCGAGTCATTTGAACGCCGGGCTACTTGGTGCTAGACACGACTCCCAAAAACATGTATATAGGCTCGTACATAAATCATTAACATCATGAATTAAGATTCATTGGCTAGAAAATAACATTCATCATCATTGATCCCCTTTATACATGCTTAGCCAAGAATCAAAGGCCACTTTTCATCGGCCAACATCATAAATCGATAAATCATGAAATTCGTTTCATAAACCGTAATTCATTCTTCAACATGTGGGCATTTCCCAATACTTCATCATATTCAATCCTTTCAAAACAAGCTCATAACATGGGTAACTAGTAAATCATGCTTTTCCATTATCAATAAACTAAAATTATAGAGTATTCATCATAAATCCTAACTTTCATGAACTCTCATCAAATGGGTAAATTGAATTTAAAGGTTTGAAACATGATTGAGAGAAAATAATGATAAAACCTGCCCATCATTCATAATTCAATAATTAAAACTCAATTAAATTATACCCATAAAGAGAAATCACACTTTCATGCAGTTGAGTAAAACCCCATAGACTTGAATAAGAGGATTCATGATTTAAAGTGCAATTGTGCATGGGAGAGGAAGAATTCCACGCATTTTAAAACCCTACATACCTGGGAATGGAGGGACTCAAAGTTCCTTGAACACCCACAAAAAAATTGATGAAAATTTAGGGAAGAAGGACTTGAGTCTCCCAAAAACCTCTCTAATCTTTTGCATGACAATGGGCATGTATAAAGGGCTTAACCCATCTTATTTAACTCAGAAACATATCCAAAATGACGTTGTTTAATCCTTAGGGAGTTAGGAAGTTAGGAAAACACCCTTATTAAAATGCAGGAATTTCTGATCGCCAGTCCCCACGAGGACCTAACGGGTCGTTGCCATAGGGCACGAATTGTGGCCTTGACCCGTTGAGTCCACTAGCCAAACATCCAAGGGAACCCCATGGGTGAGTTCACGAGTTGTGAGCTCAGACCACGACTTGTGGTCACCTTCCGTTGCCTACACTGTCCATCTCAACATGCCAATCCTCCAGGGTTGACCACGGGTGACCTCACGAGTCGTGAGGTCTGACCATGACTCGTGGTAAAGCCCGTGGCCTCCTCACTCAGTCCTTGCCACACCCCTCTGACCACGAGTCACCTCACAACTCATGGTCACTCCTCATGACTCACCTCACGAGTTGTTCTGTGACCTGGTGCGAATTTTAAATTTTTCTCTGTTTCCACTTCCAGGTCCGATCCTTGGGTTCCCAGAGTATAACAACAACCTTGGCTATGCAATCAATGTTAGTATAACATGTATACAAAAAATTCATACCATAATGGAATTAAAATCAACCATTTCAAGCTAAACTATGTCATCTAGGGTCAATCTATCATCTACCATTACTATATAGTTTCGGTAAAATCATCTAGCTAACACAAATTTGCCAATTGGCGTAGAAACAACAAATGGTGTAGATAATAACTCAGGGACTATCTCAAACTGACTTGAAACTAGAGGTATAACATAAGAGAGTGTAGAATCAATATTATGCAAGGTATATACTACATGAGAATGAATAAACAAAACACTTGTAACAACATCAGGTGATGCCTCTTAGTCTTGCCCACCAACCGAAGCATAAAATTGGTTCTGGGTTGCATCGGAGCTAAAAACCTCTCTCCATCTTCCTCTGCCATGGCCTGTTATGGACTGAGGATCCAGTCTAGGGGTCAAACTAAGTAGGATGAAGCATCACTTATCGCTCTAACTGCGCCTGATCTGCCTCGACCTTATTTGGACAATCCCTCATAAAGTGCCCTAGCTACCCACAATGATATCATGTATTCTGTCCCTGATGGCACTGGCCTAACTGA
The DNA here is from genome assembly GCA_018107945.1 of Datura stramonium. NCBI lineage: Eukaryota > Viridiplantae > Streptophyta > Magnoliopsida > Solanales > Solanaceae > Datura > Datura stramonium. The sequence goes on along the minus strand of JACEIK010003638.1, from coordinate 143,544 downwards.
TATCTCCTACAATACGGACAAGGCGGCAATGGTAGTCTTTGTGACACCCCAAAATTCACTAAGATCAGACCCGAGGGTTGAATTAGAGAATGATAGGAAAAAATTACACCAGGAACGACTTCTTGTAATGCCTGATTTTAAGCCTCCATTCAAGCCTCCTAGAAACAATGGGTCTATCAATGACTCATTGAATGATCCAATGGGCCTTCGAAATTGGTTATTGGGTGGAGTTCAATAAGGAGTTTAAGATTTGTTTTGGGAAAATGGATGGATACCATGACTCGTTGTGCCGTGTAATGATCCATAGTATGGACCCGTTAGATGAAGTTTGAAATTTTTACAGGTAAGGTAGTGGTGACAACGGATGGAGTGATGACTCATTGTTTCATATGATGACACATATTGATTGATCATTGGTCAAAACATCAACAGAGTATCAGAAGTGCTTCAGATACAACAGATGGATCTAATGAGCCATCGTATCAAACAATGATTCATTGGATGAGTCATTGTAGATGGCAGTTATATTTTCATGCCTTTTCCAGAGGTAGTTTTGTAATTTCCCAAGATCCTAACTCTTTAATGACGTCATTTTACTCCTTGAAATGAGTGTTTTAAGAGGGTTTAGCCTATCCTAAGTAATTAGTCTTCCATGCCTTCATTGAATTGAAATTCCCTTCCAAGATCAAACTTGAATTCTCCTTAGTTTTTTCCCCCAATTCTCTTGGACTTTGAAGACTAGTTTGAAAATTAGTTTACCCAGGTATGTAGGGCAAAAATGGGGGATTTCTTCCACCCTCATGCCCAAGCTTCTTCTCAAATTCATGAACTCAAGTTCTTAATCTAGCGTATTGATTCCTAGGGTTTTAACCCAATTGTATGAAACTACCTATGCTATGTTTATAGGTCTAATCCCCTCATGTTCTAAAGTATGTTTCAAGTCTAATGGGAAGATTTTATCCCCAATTTAATTATAAATTCATGATTTCATGTTATGAGAAATTATGTCCTATTATGTAAGTTTTATGAAATTCAAGCTTATGATCCATGATTTCAAGTATAATGAGTTATCTAGTGTGCATGAATGTTTATAAACTCTCAACTTATGATTCCATGATTTTGAATTATGAAGTCTATTTCAAGTATGCCTAATTTTATGATTTAGGTAAGCCCATACAAGTTAAGTATATTTATTATGATTTAGCTAAGGCTAACAAGATCAATTTACGATATGATTTGGAGGCAAGACTCCCAATGCAGCTTATGATATGAATGGAGTTAAGACTCCTAATATTCAGATTCAAGCTATGTTTTGAGAATATGATTATATGAGCAATATGCATGTTCTGGGAGTAGTGTCTAGCACTGAGTAGGCTTGGGATTTCGAGGTTCCCCGTCCTCGTAAACTACACACCAATGTAGGTATATATATATTGGGACCTCGGAAGAGAATTTTCCCCCACCCCAAGGGGCATAGCTTGATATCTATATAATGGTTTCTTAGCATCCTTAACCCTGGCAAGGTTTTGGATGGCTCTGCCCACTTGAGTGTTATAGTTGGGGCAACACGTAAGCTCTATCGTGATGGTGTTGGTTGAGACGAGTCTCCCGTTGTTCCTCATGATTTTAGATACTTATGTTCCTGACTTATGACATTACATTTATTAGCTTGTTTGACCCAAGGATCAGTTTGTGAGCTTTTACTTATAATTTTAGCTATGACAAGTCATATGATTTATATTTCTAAATCTTGAGTCTTACTATGATCAGTTATGACAACCACCTTATGATTGTGTATATCTAGAATACATGGCTTTTAGCATGCAATCCTTGCTCTCATGATATTTTGATTTATGCATGATTTTATCAAATGTTTTACTAAGAATGTTTTACTTACCATACATACTCAGCACATTCCAAATACTAACCACATACTCTATGCTATGAGTTTGTAATTATGTCTTTTGGATGAACGAATGCTCTTACAACTTTTATGCATTTGGTGAATAGAGTGTTCAAGCAGTATTTGGATATGTTAGTGATTATCTTCATAGATGATATTCTCATATACTCTCATAAGGAGGAGGAGCATGTTGCTCATTTGAGGATTGTGTTGCAGACTCTCAAGGGTCACCATTTGTTTGCTAAATTCAGCAAGTGTGAGTTTTGGCTGAAATTAGTAGCATTTTAGGGAAATGTAGTGTCTAGAGAGGGTGTACAGTTTGACTCTCAAAAGATAGAAATGGTGAAGAAATTTCCTAGACAAGTTAGTCCTACAGATATTAGGAGCTTTTTAGGTTTAGCTGGCTACTATAGGAGGTTCGTAGATGGATTCTCATCCATTGCAGCACCGTTGACTAAGTTGACCCAGAAGGACAAATTTCAGTGGTTGAATGCTTGTGAGAAGAGTTTTCAGGAGTTAAATACTTGAGTCACTTCAGCCTCATTATTGTCCTTACCGGAGGGCGTAGATGGTTTTGTTTTGTACTGTGATGCCTCTAGGGTTGGTCTCGGTTGTGTGTTGATGTAGCATGGTAAGGTCATTGCATATTTCTATAGACAACTTAAGACTCTTAAGAAGAATAACTCGACGCATGACCTAGAGTTGGCAATCGTGATGTTTTCTTTGAAGAATTGGAGGCAGTATCTTTATGGGGTCCATATGGATATGTTCACGGACCATAAGAGCCTTCCATATATGTTTACTCAGAAGGACCTGAATCCACGACAATGGAGATGGCTAGAGGTTCTCAAGAACTATGACATAACTGTCCTTCATCATCTAAGCAAGACCAATATAGTGGGGGATGATCTTAGTAGGATGTTCATGGAGAGTGTGTCTCATATGGACGATGAGAGGAAGGAGTTAGTGAAAGATGTCCTTTGGCTTGCTCGTTTGGGGGTTTGCCTTACAGATTCGAAAAATGGTGGTGTAATTTTTCAGAATGGGTCATAATCTTCCTTGGTGACAGAATTTAAAGCTACACAAGATGAGGATCCTATTCTAGTGAAGCTAAAGGAAGCTGTCCAGAATCAGAAGGGGGGAGATGGTGTACTCCGATATCAGGACCGATTGTGTGTTCCAACTGTAGATGACTTGAGAGAACGAATGTTGAGTGAGGCTCACAGCTCTCAGTACTCTATCCATATAGGTACCACCAAGATGTACCATGATCTACGGGAAGTCTATTGGTGGAATGGCATGAAGAAAGACATACTAGAGTTTTTGGATAAGTATCCAAATTTCCAATAAGTGAAGTTTGAGCAACAGAGACCTGGAGGTATTCTTCAGGATATTAGTATTCCTACTTGGAAGTGGGAGAATATAATTATGGACTTCATTATAGGCTTTCCTCATACCCGCCGACAATACGACTCTATATGGGTGATTGTGGACATGTTGACTAAACCAGCTCATTTCTTACCCGTCAAAACTACCAATTCAGCCGAGGATTATGCTAGATTGTACATTTGAGATTTAGTTTGGTTGCACAGAGTTCCTTTGTCCATCATCTCAGATAGGGGTGCTCAGTTCACCTCTCAATTTTGGAGATCATTTCAGAGGGACCTTGGTACTCAGGTAAAGCTTAGCATAACTTTTCACCCGTGAACAGATTGTCTGGCCAAGAGGACTATCAAAACTATGGAGGATATGTTGAGAGCATGTGGAATTGATTTCAAGGGTAGCTAGGATTATCACTTACCTCTCATCAAGTTTGCCTATAATAACAATTATCACTCCATTATTTAGATGACTTCGTTTGAGGCTATTTATGGGAGGAGTTATAGATCATCTATTGGATGGTTTGAGGTAGGTGAGGCTACATTGATAGGGCCAGAGTCAGTTCAGAAGGTGATAGACAAAGTTCAACTAGTTAGGGAAAGGCTAAAAACATATCAGAGTCGTTAGAAATTGTTGCTTCAGTTTGATGAGGATGATTGGATATTTCTGAAAGTGTCTCTCATGAAGGGAGTGATGAGATTCGGAAAGAAAGGGAAGGTTAGTCCTCGATTTGTTGTACCTTATAGGATTTTGAGGTGAGTTGGCAAGGTGGCATATGAGGTGGAGCTACCAGCAGAGTTATCTTCGGTACACTTAGTTTTCCATGTATCGCTGCTGAAAAAGTGTATTGGTGACTCGACCTTAGTTGTTCTGCTGGAGACAATAGGTGTGAAGGATAGACTTACCTATGAAAAAGTTCCAGTTGAGAACCTTGATCATCAGGTTCGGAAGTTGAAGAACAAGGAAGTAGCTTCAGTGAAGGTTTTACAGAGGAATCAGCTTGTTGAAGGATCTACGTGGGAAGCTGAGGCAGATATGATAGCTAGATGCCCACATATTTTATTAGCTTCCTCCTTAGTACTCTATTCAGTTTCCTAAAAGTTCATGTCTTTAAGTTTCTTTCATGTCATAGCATGTATGTATAATTTTTTAATTTAGTTCAGTCATGTATATTAGTCCGGAGTCAGTCACTTCGTCAGTTTTTAACTTTAGTTGTTTAGTTTTGGGATTGCAATTCATTCCCCAGCCTTTCAGTATGCTTACTCTACATTCGAGGATGAATGTTCACAAGGGTGAGATAATGTAATACCCCAAAATTCCCTAAGATCAGATCCGAGGGTTGAATCAGAGAAAGACATAAAAAAATTACAATAGAATCACAAAACGATTCAAGGGACGAGTCATTGTGGCAAAGAACGACCCGTTACAATGCCTCATTGTAATCCTCCAATCAAGCCTCCCAACAACAACCCACCTCGCAATTTTTCATTAGATAATCCATTGGACATTCGTAAGCAATCATTGGGTGGAGTCCAGTAGGGGTCTATGATCGGTTCTGAGACAACATATTGATACCATGGCTTGTTGTGCCATGTGACATTTCATGGTATGGACCTGTTTGATGAAGTTTGAAATTTTTGCAGGTAAGGAAGTGGTAAAAACTGATGGGTGACGAGTTGTTGTTTCATATGATGACCCGTCCTGATAAGTCTTTGGTCTGAGCTTCAGCAGAGTACCAAAAGTGCTTCAGATACAATTGACGGATCCCACGAGCCATTGTGTCCAGCAATGACTCGTTGGATGAGTCATTGCAGTTGGCAGTTAGATTTTTTATGCATTTTCTCAGGGGTAGATTTGTAATTTATCAAGCTCCTAACTCTTTAATGACGTCATTTTAAGCGATGAAATGAGTGTTTTAAGAGAGTTTAGCCTATCCTGTGTCATTAGGGTCCCATTCATGCATTGAATTGAAATTCTCTTCCAAGATCAAACTAGAATTCTCCTCAATTTCATCCTCCAATTCTCTATGGCTTTCAAGACTAGTTTTGAAATTAGTTTACCCAGGTATGTTGGGCTATGAGTGGGGGATTTCTTCTACCCTCATGCCCAAGCTTCTTCTCCAATTCATGAATTCAAGTTCTTAATCAAGTGATTTAATTCCTAGAATTTTAAACCAACTATTTGAAACTACCTATGTTATGCTTATAGGTCTAATCCCCTTATATTCTAAAATATATTTCAAGTCTAATGGGAAGTTTTTATCCCCAATTTGATTATAAATTCTTGATTTCAAGTTATTATAAATTATGCCCTATTATGCAAGTTTTATGAAATTTAAGCTTATGATCCATGATTTCAAGTGTGATGAGTTATCTAGTATGCATGAATGTTTATGAACTCTAAACTTATGATTCCATGATTTTGACTTATGGAGTCTATTTCAAGTATGCATGATTTTATGAATTGGGAAAAACCATACAAGTTAAGTATGTTTCTCCCGAACCCTAAGCTGATGGTATCCGGATTGAAGGTCTATCTTTGTAAAACACTTAGCACCCTAAAGCTGGTCAAAAAAATCATCAATCTTAGGGAGAGGATACCTGTTCTTGATTGTAAACTTGTTCAATTGCTGATAGTCAATGCACATACGAAGGGAACCATCCTTCTTTCGGACAAAGAGAACTGGTGCACCCCACGGGGATTTGCTAGGTCTGATGAAACCCTTATCTAGAAGGTCCTTCAACTACTCCTTCAACTCCTTTATATTAGTTGGAGCCATCCTATAAGAAGGAATAGATATAGGCTGCGTATCCTAATGTAGGTCAATACCAAAATCGATCTCCCACTCGGGAGGAATTCTTAGTAAATCATCTAGAAACATTTCTGGATATTCGCACATTACAGGAACTGACTGGATAGTCGGGGTTTCGGATGTAGCATCCTTAATCCTAACTAGAGTATACACACAACCTTTAGAAATAATATTTCTGGCCTAAGGTAGGCAATGAGGCGACCTACAGGCACAACCGAACTACCCTTCCACTCTAGGACTTGCTCACCCGAAAACCTGAACTCTACTCCACGGGTTCTAGAATTGACTGAGGCATAACATGAATATAGCCAATCCATGCTGATGATAACATCAAAATCAGTCATGGCTAGATCTACTAAATCTTCTGGGGTGATTTTCTGAAGGACTGTGACAGGGCAATTTCTATATACCCGTCGAGCTATAGCTGAATCGCCAACTGGAGTAGAGACTGAGAAGAGTTCTGATAGGATTTCAGGGCTGACTCCGAAACAACTAGCAACATAGGGCATCACGAAAGATAAAGTAGCCCCTAGATCAAAGTAATACCCTGGAAGTGCGTAAGAATAGACCTGGGAGGTTGAAAGTTGAAAACTGTATAAATTGGGAAAAATTTGCACAGGACAGGCCATGGAAAACCACAAGTCATTGTATGCAGTCGTGGTTAGGATCAGGATGGGTGACAGTGTCAACCACGGATGACATGATGACTCGTTGTGGGAAACAACGATTCGTTGATAGCAGTCATGGGAAGGATCTAAGTTCATCAGGTGACTTACAATAGGTGTCCCGATGACCCGTTAGGAGAAACTACGAGTCATTGGTTGTGGTCGTTGTTTGTAGTGACGAGCCATGGTGTGACCCATTAGGAGATGAGATTTCAAGGTTCAGGGGCAAATCACAGATGATGTAACGAGTTGTGGGTTGAAAGGATGGATCGTCCTGATCGTTCGTTGGTTGGGTCTGAATGAAGACTTTCAACAATACATTTGACGAGTGACAGGGCGGGTCGTCATTGGTTACAACGACCCATTAGATCCATTAGTGGGTTCCACTCGGCTAGATTTCAAGGCAAGTTCATTAAGGGTGTTTTTGACTTTTTCACGATATAAGGCCCTAAGCTACATCGTTATGGCTTTGGAAAGCTGGGATTTTAAGAGAATGACCTATTCTAAACTCTCATTCATGCATGCAAGGATATTGAAAGGTGATCTAAGGGGATTTTAAGCTTTTCTCTTCAATTCTTCAAATTTCACTCTTGGGCTTATAAGGAGAGTTAGGATTTGATAATCACAGGTATGTAAGGACATCAATGGGTGAACCTTTCACACCCATACTCCTACTCTATGATTTTACTAGAAATTTCTCTAAAACTCATGGGGTTTTGTATTTGATTTATATAAAAACTAATGATTTAATTATGGGTTTTGTGATTTCGAAATATTATCATAACCTACGGATTTTGATCATCTTTTTATATTTAAATTGATTATAATATTGTTGATTTTTTATTTTCTAAACAATTAAGCTTAATTATGCATGCCCCATGATGAATCGATTTATGATCTATTATCCCATCGATGTTCTTTATGAGCCCAACATGAATTATGTTTTGTATTATGAATTTATTATGTTACCCATTATGATTTATGAAATTCAAGATATATGCATGATCTATAAGTATGTATGAATCCTATTAAATCATGAATTATGTTTTTGGCCAACTCACGGGCCTCATGTCATGGATAGATCACATATGTTAAAGCATGTTTACGATTATCATGATTTAATTAGCCCACGAACTCATGTATGTATTATTATGAGCACGTTAGGTCATGACAAACTTGGTATCAGAGCCATAAGTTTTATGTGTCCTAGGGAGTATGAAAGCCGCAATTAAGTAGAGTCTTTTTCATGGGTGTGAAGCGCTCCACACTTATGATGAAGAGGCTACTAGACGTTTAGGAAATGTTCCCTTCTTTCATGATCTATGTCGTGTGATGAACGTCCTTTACTCTTCTAATTTGTGATATTCGCATTACAGAATCATGCCTCCATGTCGAGTAAATTCTAGGAGAAACGGAAATGGAAATGATCATGAAGGTGTGCAGGATGGTGAGCATCAGCCAGCTCCACCCGTTCATGAGGAGCACGTACTAGAGCCAGCTGCCCACGCCGAGTTTAGGGTAGCGATTCAGATGCTGGCTCAGGCCATGACTGCCCTGGTCCAAAATCAGATCGTGCCACATTTCCCTCAGAATGGGAATGCAGCGGGAGCTAGGGCGAGGGATTTCTTGAGGATGAGCCCTCCGGAGTTCACGGGGTCAAAGGTGGATGAGGATCCATACGATTTTATAAAGGAAATTCTGAAAAAATCACCTAGGTTATGGGGGTGAACAATAGGGAGTGACTTGAACTGACCTCCTACTAGCTAAAGGGGGTAGCACATATATGGTTTAAGCAATGGAGAGATGCCATGGCAGCGGGTGCAAGCCCAATAGGCTGGGAGGAGCTTCACACTGCATTCATGGATCGGTTCTTCCCTCGGGAGATGAGGGAGCTCAAGGCGGCCGAGTTTGTTAATCTAAATCAAGGTAATATGTCGGTCAAGGAATATGCATTGTGTAAGGCTTTCCTTAGGCAAATCCCACATTGGTCTAGGCAAATCCCACATCGGTTGGGGAGGAGAACGAAGAGTGCTTTATAAGTGCTTGGATACCTCTCCCTTGTAGAAGTGTTTTAAAACCGTGAGGGGGCGAGCCCCCAAAGCAGACAATTTCTACAAGCGGTGATCTGGGCTGTTACAGTGGCATCAGAGTGTAAGGCTTGCCTTAGGCAAATCCCACATTGGTCTAGGCAAATCCCACATCAGTTGGGGAGGAGAACGAAGAGTGCTTTATAAGTGCTTGGATACCTCTCCCTTGTAGACGCGTTTTAAAACTGTGAGGGGGCGAGCCCCCAAAGCGAACAATTTCTACAAGCGGTGATCTGGGTTGTTACAGTGGTATCAGAGCCAGTGCCGGGCCGGTGGTGGGGCAAACCTCAGCGAGGACGCTGGGTCCCAAGGAGGGGTGAGTGTAAGGCTTGCCTTAGGCAAATCCCACATTGGTCTAGGCAAATCCCACATCGGCTGGGGAGGAGAACGAAGAGTGCTTTATAAGTGCTTGGCTACCTCTCCCTTGTAGACGCGTTTTAAAACTGTGAGGGGCGAGCCCCAAAGCGAAAAATTTCTACAAGCGGTGATCTAGGCTGTTACACATTGGAATTCACTCGATTATCTAAATATGCTTAAGAGTTGGTAGTGGATCAGTAGGCTCAGGTGAGCCATTTTGTACATGGAGTAGCAGATTACTTGGACAAGGATTGACGGATTACCATGATTCACCGGGACATTGATTTTCCCCATATTGTATTACATGCGAAGCAGATGGAGTCAGGCTACAGGAGGCAGAGAGAGGCCAAGAGGGCCAAGACCGACAACTACGAGGTTTCTTAGGCTAGGTCAGGGGGTGGATCACTTCAGCAGTCCCAGCATAGGTCCATTGCTCCAGCTCAATCATTGGCTAGAATGCCATCCAAGTTTAGGAGAGACCAGAAGAGTAGGGATACAGGCTCGATGGATCATTGTAGCATGCAGGTGGAGTGCACCTTTCCAGTTTGTGCGAAGTGCGGCAAGAATTATCCCAGGTAGTGCCTGGTCAGCGCGGATGCTTGTTTCGGGTGTGGAAAACTCGGGCACAGGATTAGATATTGTCCGACAGCTAGTTATACTGTTCCAACCACATGACCCTCTCAGTTGGGTGCCTCCACTAGTTCAGCAGGTGGTCAGCGCCGAAACAGGTTTTATGCCCTAGTGCCTTGCTAGGAGCATGAGGCTTCGCCAGATGTGGTCACGGGTATGTTTCAAGTCTTACATATTGATGCTTATTCCTTGTTAGATCCAGGAGCTACTTTTTCTTTTGTGACCCCTTATATTTCTAATAGTTTTAGAGTTAGACCTGAAATTCTGTCAAAATCATTCTCCGTATCTACCCCAGTCGGTGAATCAGTGGTAGCTAGGCGGGTGTATAGGGGTTGCCCAATTATGTTGTTGCATAAGGTTACTTCCGCGGACTTAGTAAAATTCTCCATGACTGACTTTGACATCATCTTGGGTATGGATTGGTTGTTTTCATGTTATGATTCAATTAAGTGTAGGACCCGTGCGGTGCAATTCCAGTTTCCGAGTGAGTTGGTTTTGGAATGGAAGGGTAACTCCACTATACCAGCCGGTCTGTTTATTTCATAGCTTTAAGCTAGGAAAATGATCTCTAAGGGTTGCATGTAAGACCTAGTTAGGGTTAAGGATATAGAGTCCGAGACCCCGACTATCCAATCAGTTCCAGTGGTGTGCGAAGATCCATAGGTTTTCCCCGATGATTTGCCAGGTGTTCCTCCGGAAAGGGAAATTGATTTCAAAATTGATCTATTGCTCGATATGCAGCCTATCTCCATTCCAACTTAAAAGATGGCTCCAGCTAAGTTACACGAGTTAAAAGAACAGTTGAAGGACTTGTTGGATAAGGGTTTCATTAGACCGAGCAAGTATCCATGGGGTGCACCGGTTCTCTTTGTTCGAAAGAAGAATAGATCCCTTCGGATGTGTATTGACTATCGGCAGCTGAATAAGGTTACTTTCAAGAACAGGTACCCCTTGCCCAGGATTGATGATTTATTTTACCAGCTCCAAGGTGCTAGGTGTTTCTCGAAGATAAATCTCAGGTACGGGTATCACCAACTCAGAGTCCGGGAGAGTGATATCCCAAAGACAACCTTTATGAACCAGTATGACCATTATGAATTTGTAGTTATGTCATTTGGACTAACCCATGCTCCTGTAGCCTTTATGGATCTGATGAACAGGGTGTTCAAGCCGTATGCAGACATGTTCGTGATCGTGTTCATTGAGGATATCATTATATACTCCCGGAGCGAGGAGGAGCATGCCGCTCATTTGAGGATAGTGCTGCAAACTCTCAAGGATCTTCAGTTGTATGAAAAGTTTAGAAAGTGTGAATTTTGGCTAGACTCAGTGGCATTTCTGGGTCACGTGGTATCAAATGAGGGCATAAAGATAGATTCTTAGAAAATCGAAGTGGTGAAGAATTGACCTAGACCGGTGAATCCTTCAGAAATTCAGAGTTTCGTGGGCCTAGCAGGCTACTACTGAAGATTTGTTGAGGGCTTTTCATCAATTGCAGCCCCATTGAACAGGTTGACTCAGAAAAAGATAAAGTTCCAATGGTCGGAGGCTTGTGAGGAAAGTTTCAAAGAATTAAAGACCTGACTCACTTCAGCACCAGTGTTGACTTTACCCGAGTGTATGGATGGATTTGTTGTTGTTCGGTCGTTTGTAACTACACGCAAGTGCACGTGGTCGAACAAGTAGTAAAATGGCTTAAGTAAGCCAAGTATTGATCCCACAGGGACTGAACCAAGGTAATAATTAACTTAAGTGTTAATGAACTATAACTTTAAGAATGCAGACAACCAATTAAACAATATTTTGAGAATTTGAGTTTCCTAATTGATACGAATCTAAGACAAAATTATAAAGTGAGTCTGAACTATAGTAATGAGCAAGCTGAGGCTAAAACGAACATGCAGGGAAGT
>JACEIK010003638.1:89720-112150 GCA_018107945.1 Datura stramonium | reverse complement strand
GTGTAGACTCGGGGCGTGACAAACTTGGTATCAGAGCACTAGGTTTAGAATATCCTCGAAATGTCTGAAAGCCGCATCGAGTAGAGTCCTTTTCATGGGTGTGAAGCATTACACACTTATGACGAGAAGGCTATGAGATGTTATTAGGAAAAAAATCACTTTTGTTCATACTTTTTATCGTGCGTTAAAGTTTAATTTCAGAAATTCCCTTCTAATTCGTGCTCTGTTTCATTTCAATGAACCATGCCTCCTAGAAGCAATAATGGAAGAAGGGCCGGTAATGTAAACAGGCCTGCCCCACCAACCCCGACAGCTCCTCAAGATGATTCGGTGTCTACCGCCGAATTTAGGGCGACCATTCAACTGCTGGCCCAAACAGTCACCAACCAGGTGAACCATAAAGTGGTGCCGATGAACACCAATGGGTTTGCAGCAGCTGCTAGGGTGCGGGATTTCACCTTGATGAACCCTACAATTTTTCATGGAAAAAAAGGTGGGAGAGGATCCATAAGGGTTTGTAGACGAGATTAGAAAAATCACCTGAATTATGTGTGTCAGTCCCTTTGAGAGTGCCGACTTAGCTACCTACCAGCTGAAAGGGGTAGCTCAAGTATGGCATGACCAGTGGAAAGAAGGGTGTCCAGCAGGAGCAGGACCAGTGTAGTGGGAAGAATTTCACACAGCTTTCTTGGACAGATTTTTCCCTTGGGAGCTGAGGGAGGCAAAGATGACAGAGTTTATGAACTTGAGACAGGGCAATAGAACCGTGGAGGAGTATGCTCTGGAGTTTACTAGGCTGTCTAAGTATGTTCCAGAGATGGTAGCCGAGCCAAGGGATCACATGCTGAAGTTTGTAAATGGAGTGTCAAATCTGGTCCTCAAGGAGTGTAGGACTGTGATGCTGATTAAGGACATGGACCTTTCTAGCTTGATTGTCTATGCCCAGCAGATTGAGGCTGAAAAGCTAAAGGATATGGAGCATAAGAACAAAAGGGCAAGGACTGGCCAGTCAGATTTCAGCCATCAAAGATCTAGCGGTGGTACCGCCCACAGCAGCAACATCAACAACAACAACAGAGAACCCTAGCACCTAGTTCAGCCAGCGCCCCAACCTTTCGGTCTCGCCAGGATCGGAGGAGTGGATCATCTGCCACTCAGTCTCAGACTCACTGTACCGGGAATAGGTATCCAGCTTGCCCCAAGTGTGGTAGGAACCACCCGGGAGAATGCCTTCAAGGATGAGAGGGCTGTTTTAGGTGTGGACAGCTTGGAAACCGGCTTAAGGAGTGCCCATCAGCAGGGCGAGGGAGATCACAATCTACCACATCATTAGCACCAGCAAGCCGACCAACTCAGCAGGCCAACACATTAGGTACAAATGGCAGTCAGCGCCAAAGTCATTTCTATGCTCTATCTTCCCATCAGGATCAGGAAAGCTCACCTGATGTAGTTACTGGTATGTTATGTCTCTTCCATCTAGACGTGTATGCCCTCTTAGATCTAGGATCCACTCTTTCGTTCATGACTCCCTATATAGCAGTTCAGTTCAACATCAGTCCAGAGGTCCTCTCAGAACCATTTTCAGTGTCCACCCCAGTTGGCGAGTCAATTAGAGCCAGCCGCGTGTATAAAAACTGCCCAGTCTCAGTCCTGAATAAAGTTATTCCAGCTGATCTTGTAGAGTTAGACATGGTCGACTTTGACCTTATTTTCGGCATGGATTGGTTACACTCCTGCTATGCCTCAGTTGATTGCAGAACTAGAGTTGTCAAGTTTCAATTTCCTAATAAGCCAGTGTTAGAATGGACGGGCAGCAGTTCAACGCCTAAGGGTAGGATTATTTCCTACCTTAAGGCCTAGAAACTGATCTCCAAAGGATGTATATATCATCTGGTTCGGGTCAAGGATTCCAACTTTGAGACCCCAACCATCCAGTCAGTTCCAGTAGTTAGTGAGTTCCTAAATTTTTTTCCTGAACATCTTCCCAGAGTCCCCCCTGAGCGGGAAATAGACTTCAGAATAGATCTCCTCCCAGATACTCAGCCTATCTCCATCCCTCCTTACAGAATGGCTCCGACTGAGCTTAAGGAGTTGAAGGAGAAGCTAAGAGACCTTCTTGACAAGAGATTTATCAGACCCAGGATCTCTCCCTGGGGTTCTCCAATGTTATTCGTGCGTAAGAAAGACGGTACCCTCAGAATGTGCATAGATTACTATCAGTTGAACAAGGTCACAATTAAGAACAAGTACCCTCTATCCAGAATTGACGATCTATTCGACCAACTTCAAGGAGCTAGTTGTTTCTCCAAGATCGATCTCAGGTCAAGGTACCATCAGCTAAGGGTCGGAGAGTGCGGCATACCAAAAATAGCATTCAAAACTCGGTGTGGACACTATGAATTTGTGGTAATGTCCTTTGGGCTAACAAATGCCCCAGCTACCTTCATGGACTTATTGAACAGAGTCTTCAATATGTTCGTCATTGTATTTATCAACGACATTCTAGTATACTTCATAAATGAGGAAGAGCATGCCAACCACCTAAGATTAGCATTACAGACACTCAGGGACTGCCAGTTATTCGCCAAGTTCAGCAAGTGCAAATTTTGGTTAAAGTCCGTGACTTTCTTAGGTCATGTGATCACAGGTGATGGAATACAAGTAGACCCTCATAAGATAGCAGCAGTGAAGGATTGGCCCAGATCTACCTCTCCTACTGAAATTAGGAGTTTTCTAGGCTTAGCGGGATATTACCGGCGGTTTGTAGAAGGTTTCTCCTCCATAGAATCTCCTATGACCAAGTTAACCCAGAAGAAGGTGAAATTTCAGTGGTCGGATGAGTGTGAGAAGAGTTTCCAGGAGTTGAAGACTCGACTCAGTACTTCTCCAATTCTGACCTTGCCAGAAGGAACGGATGGATTGATGGTTTATTGTGATGCTTCTAGAGTTGGACTCGGTTGCGTTCTAATGCAGCCGGGCAAAGTGATAGCCTACGCCTCCAGACAACTCAAATTTCATGAGAAGGATTATCCAACTCATGACTTGGAGTTGGCAGCGATGGTTTTTGTGCTAAAAATATGGCGGTATTACTTATATGGAGCTCAGGTAGATGTATTTATAGATCATAGGAGTCTTCAGTACGTGCTGAGTCAGAAGGATCTAAATCTGCGTTAGAGAAGGTGGTTGGAGCTGCTAAAAGAATGTGACATGAGTATACTGTATCACCCAGGCAAAGCCAACGTGGTGGCTGACGCCCTAAGCAGACGGTCGATGGGGAGTGTAGCTCACATTGAGAAAGGAAAGTGGGAATTAGCGAAGTTCACAGACTCGCCCAGTTAGGGGTGCAACTGGTGGGTCTAATCGAAGGTGGGGTGATAGTGCAAAGTGGGTCAGATTCATCCTTGGTAGTTGAAGTTAAGTCCAGAAAAGATGAAGATCCAGTTCTACTTAAACTAAAAGAAGCAGTTCTCAGAAAAGAGGTTGAGGCTTTCTCCAAATGGGGAGATAGTATGCTCCGTTACCAGGGAAGGTTGTGTGTATCGGATGTTGGTGAGTTGAGGCAGCAGATACTAGCTAAGGCACACAACTCGAGATACTCCATTCACCCCGGTTCTACATAAATGTACCGTGATCTGCGAGATATTTACTGGTGGAACGGCATGAAAAGAGGCAGTGCTGAATTTGTAGCCAAGTGCCCGAACTTCCAGCAAGTTAAGGTGGAACATCAGAGACCAGGAGGTATGACTTAGGATATTAGTATACCCACATAGAAGTGGGAAGAAGTAAACATGGACATCGTTACGGGTCTACCTCGGACTCGTCGGCAACATGATTCAATCTGGGTGATAGTAGAACGGATGAATAAGTCAACACATTTCCTTCCAGTCAAAACCACAGATTCAGCTGAGGACTATGACAAACTTTACATCCGAGATTTAGTCAGACTCCATGGGGTTCCCTTGGAAATCATTTTAGATAGGGGAACACAGTTCACCTCACACTTTTGGAAGTCCTTTCAGAAGGCACTAGGCACTCAGGTCAAACTCATCACTGCTTTTCATCCGCAGACTGATGGGAAAGCTGAGCGGACCATTCAGACCCTAGAAGATATGCTAAGAGCATGCGCGATTGATTTTAAGGGTAATTGGGATGACTATTTACCTCTTATCGAGTTTGCGTACAACAAAAGCTACCATTCTTGCATCCAGATGGCCCCATTTGAAGCATCGTATGGTAGAAGGTGTAGATCTCCTATAGGGTGGTTTGAAGTTGGTGAAGCTACCTTGATAGGGCCAGACTTGGTTCACGAGGCAATGTAGAAATTTTAGCTTATCCGAGAAAGGTTGAAAATAGCTCAAAGCCGTCAGAAATCTTATGCCGATGTGCGAACAAGAGAGTTGGAGTTTACAGTTGATAATAGGGTATACCTGAAAATTTTGCCCATGAAAGGGGTGATGAGGTCTGGCAAGAAAGGAGAGCTCAGTCCGAGATATGTGGGACCTTATAGAATTTTGAGGCGTATTGGCAATGTAGCCTATGAGCTAGAGTTACCTTCAGAATTAGCAGCTGCGCACCTAGTTTTCCATGTGTCACTTTTGAAGAAGTGCATTGGAGATCCAACCTCAATTGTGCCATTGGACAAAGTTGGAATAAAAGAAGTCTCTCATATGAGGAAGTACTAGTTCAGATCCTTGACTGTCAGGTGCGTAAGCTGAGGAACAAGGAAATAGCTTCAGTCAAAGTCTTATGTAGAAATCAGCAGGTTGAGGGTGCTACATGGGAGGCCGAAGCAGATATGATGGCCAAATACCTGGACTTGTTCCCTACCGGCTCTAGCATAGCTTGAGATAATAGTTTTGGCCCTAGAACTAAATTTAGTTTTCATGACTCAGTTCAAATGTTCAAATCTCTTTTATGTTTTTGAATGTATGTGTGAATGGTAAATTCAGTTCAATTATGTATTTTGAAATGAAGGTAGTCACTCCGGCAGTTTTGGAGTTAAATGAGTAGTACTTGGAAAGTTATTGCTATTTTTCTGCTTCCTGTGTGTTTTCTAACATTTGAGGATGAATGTTTACAAGGGAGAGATATTTTAATGCCACGAAAACTCAAAACCTAATTCCGGGACT
This sequence comes from Datura stramonium, assembly GCA_018107945.1. Lineage (NCBI taxonomy): Eukaryota > Viridiplantae > Streptophyta > Magnoliopsida > Solanales > Solanaceae > Datura > Datura stramonium. Next base: position 107,021 of record JACEIK010003638.1, on the reverse strand, counting down.
TAAATCAGAAAATCTGGAAAAGCTGCAGAAAGCTTCAGGATGACCCACCTAATGAGTCGTTAAGTGACCTCACGACTCATCAGGTGAGCCATGAGAAGGAGGCTGAATAATTTAAAGAGGGGAGGCAGTGTACCCAACGAGGGACTTCACGAGTCGTGGTCACTGACCACGACCCGTTAGGTCGCTCGTGGCCAGGCCTAAGTTAGGAATACATTTGTTGACCAGTGTACTTTATGGGTGGGGGAAACGAGTCGTGGTCCCCAGTAACGACTCGTTATGTCCCCCATTACCACCCTTATTGAGTTTAGAGATAGTGTACCTAGCGGGAGTGACCACGAGTCGTGGTCAGCCACCATGACCCGTTAGGTCACCCTTTAGGGGCACCTGACAGTTTTTCCAGCGAATTTCTAAGGGCTAATTTGTAATTTCCTACTCTTCCAAGATTTAAACTACATCGTTTTTGTATTCATTTTAGACGTTTTAGAGGGGAAAAGCGATTCATTCCTCATTCCCCACTCTCAGTTCTCAGAAAAGATCGAACGTTCTCCTCTCAAGAACCCTCCAAGCAACCCTAAATTCTCGAGTAGTGATCGATTGTGTATTAAATTTTGTTTAGTTTTTGAAGTATGTTTGGGCTGAATTTCTTAGTGATTCTTATGATATATATATATATTAACGATTCTAGTCCTGTTGGATGAGATTCCTTTAATTCTTGAAACTTCACTATATTATGAAATTTCTTGTGTTATTGGAATGAGTGAGTTCTCTATTAGCTACTTAGTAGTCTAGTTCAGTTAGGACATAGAACCTTCTTAGAATTATCCATAAAGTGTCAACTGATCAGTTTGACTTTAGTCTTCTTTCGAGGTGTAAGTGGTGCCTCTCAGTTATTAGAATCAGACTCAGATTTTAGTTATTTGGCCCATTAGGCGGTCATGACATCCTAGTTATGTAGCTTTGACCATCCCAAGACCCCAATTCAGATTATAGTTGTTCTTAGACGGTTATGACGCTTCCAGATAAGCAACTCTGACCAGTCTAGAACCCAGTTCAGAATCTGGTCTGTTAAGACTCTCAGGGTACTTTCAGTTATATGTCCCTGACTAGTCTTGGGCCCCAGTTTCGAGCTATCAGCCTAGTATTTCAGTTTAGGTTTTCCAGTGGGAGTAGGACTTAGCACCGAGAGGGCCGAGGTTCCAGCGCACCCAGGTTCCCAGAACTACGTTGCCTGTGTAGGTTACAGTATTACTTGGCCCCATACTTTTGTGATCACCCAGTTCATGCCTTTATACCCTGACAAGGTATATTGGGTCCTACTGGTGGGGTGTATACATCAGACTCCACGTCTAACTCACGTGGTTAAATGTCGGTTATAGACTCTTCCACTAGTTAGTTCAGTTTAGACTCAACTTTGATAGTCCAACTCAGTTTAGATCAGTTCAGTTTGGTCTCCCAAACTAAGTATTTTAGACTTAGGGCATGTTCATGACCATCATCCAGGGTCTTTATTGACCATTTTAGCTATATTCCAGTTGTATCAGTTTTTAGTATTTTCAGTTGGTCATTTCATGTTACTTCAGTTCAGTTACTACTTCTTTCATACTATTTATATCTCACTTAGTACATTCAAAGTACTGATGCATACTTTTATGTTGTATCGTTTCATGATATAGCTGCAGGTTCTCAGACTAAGCTCCGTTAGTCACCGCAGTTCAGATCCTCCTCTTCAGTAGTTAAAGTGTGATTCCTTATCATTTGAGGGCCTTATTTTACTTCTTTCAGTTAGTTTATTATTTTTAGCTAGACTTAGAGTTAGCTGGGGGCTTGTCCTAGCAACTCATCAGTTTGGGGGCTTTCAGAAACAAAATTAATTCCAGACTTTAGATGTTCTTAAACTTTATATTTTTTGTTTTATTTTCATAATGCTTTTATATTATTATTTCAAAGCTTCCGCTATATTTGTTTTACTCAGAATACTAGTGTATGATAGACCAGGGGTTGACTTAGGGTCACTTGTGGCTTTAAGTACCGTGTCTCATCCACGATGTAGACTTGGGGCGTGACATATTATCAAAAATTTATTTGAGGTCTGGGTATCACCAACTACGTGTTAGAGAGAAAGATGTCCCTAAAATTGCTTTTCAAACTCGATATGGTCATTATGAATTTTCGGTGATGCCATTCAGTTTGACGAATGCTCCTATGGTGTTCATGGATTTAATGAATTGAGTATTGAATCCTTATCTTGATCAATTTGTGGTGTTCTTTATAGATGATATTTTAATATATTCCAAAAATAGTGAAGATCATGGTAAACATCAACGGACAATTCTGCAAATTTGGAAAGAGAAAGAGCTTTATGCTAAACTTTCCAAATGTGAATGTTGTTTATGTGAAATGGCTTTTCTGGGACACATTGTCTCAGCTGATGGTGTGATGGTGGATCCTAGTAAGGTTCAAATAATTATTGAATGGAGACCACCTAAAAGTCCAACTGAAATAAGAAGTTTCTTGGGCTTAGCAGGATACTATAGAAGGTTTGTGAAAGGATTCTCCATTTTAGCTTCTCCTTTGAATAATCTTTTAAAGAAGGAAGTAAAGTTTACTTGGAACCATAAATGCCAAGAGATCTTTGAAACTCTCAAATCTTTGTTGACACAAGCTCCTATACTTACCTTACCAACTGAAGGGAAGGAGTACGTGACATATAGTGATGCTTCTCATCGTGGTCTAGGATGTGTTTTGATGCAAGAAGGGAAAGTTATCTCTTATGCCTCTCGAAATTGAAACAACATGAATTAAATTATCCTATTCATGATCTTGAACTTACTGCTATAGTGTTTGCCTTGAAAATTTGGAGGCATTACTTGTACGGAGAAAAATGTCTTATATTCACTGATCATAAGAGCTTGAAGTACTTGGGCACACAGAAAGAGCTAAACTTAAGGCAACGTAGATGTCTTGAACTCATAAAAGATTATGACTGCATGATTAAAAATCATCCAGGTAAAGCTAATATAGTTGCTGATGCCTTAAATCGCAAATCCTTCGGAAGTTTATCCTTGAGACCTTTGCCCTTGCTTCTTGAGTTAAGATCCATGAATGAATGTCTTACACTTGATTTAAATGGTTTGGTTGTTGCGAATTTACAAGTCAAGACAATATTACTTGAACAAGTGAAAGAAGAACAAATATTAGATGAGAAGCTCGCAAAATTGACCAAAGAAGTTTAAAATAGAGAAAAGCTTATTTTACATTGAGGGAGGATGGTGTCCTTCTTTATCAAAACAGATTATGTATTTCTAATGATGACAATTTGAGGAGAAAAATCTTGAATGAGGCCCATACCTTACCATATGCAATGCATCCTTGAGGTACCACAATGTACAAACCATCAAAGAACACTATTGGTGGAATGGTATGAATAAAGACATTATAGAGTTTATTTCGAAATGTTTAGTTTGTAAACAAATAAAGGCAGAGCATCAGGTCGCAGTTGATTTTCTTCAACCCTTGGCGATACTAGAATGGAAATGGGAGAGAATAACTATGAACTTTGTTTCTGGAATCCCTCGCACTCAAAGAAATCATGATGCAATTTGGGTTATAGTCGACAGGATAACAAAGAGTGCTCACTTATTGGCAATTCGGGTGGATTACTCACTTGACCGTTTAGTGGAATTGTACATTAATGAGATTGTAAAATTGCATGAGATCCTTGTTTCTATTATATCAGACCAAGACTCAAGGTTTACATCTAGATTTTGGACTATCTTAAAGGAAGCCTTGGGTACTAGGTTGAACTTTAGTACTTCGTTCCATCCCTAGACAGATGGTCAGTCAGAGAGGGTAATACAAATTTTGAAAGATATGCTTCAAGCTTGCATTATTGAGTTTGAAGGTAGCTGGCATAGACACATGGATTTGATAGAATTTTCTTACAATAATATCTACCAATCAAGTTTTGGAATGCCTCCTTATGTAGCCTTATATGGAAGGAAATATCGAACTTCTCTTTGTTGGAGTGAAATTGATGAAAGGAAACTTATTGGTCCTAAAATTGTGCAGAAAACAGAACACAAAATAAGAATAATCAAGGATCATCTAAAAATTGCTTTATATAGGCAAAATTCTTATGCAGATCTTAAGAGGCGTGAAATTGAGAATCAAGTTGGTGATAAGGTATTTTTAAAGGTGTCTCCATGGAAAAAGATTATGAGATTTGGTCAAAAAGGGAAACTTAGTCCTCAATTTATTGGACCTTATGAAATACTTTAAAGAGTTGTCCTTGTTGTATATAAATTAGCATTGCTGCTTGAGTTATACAAGATCCACAATGTCTTCCATGTTTCTATGGTTAGAAGATATCGCTCAGATCAATCTTATGTTCTCCCTGTTGAATCCATTGAGGTTAATCCATACAAGACATATGAAGAAGAACCAATCCAAATACTGGTGCATGAAGTAAAACAACTTAGAAACAAGAGAATTACCTTGGTAAATGTACTTTGGAGGAACCATTCCGGAAAAGAAGCCACTTGGGAGCGAGAAACAGACATGCTAACCAAATATTTACTGCGGACTAGTGTTAGGTAAATTTTGGGATGAAATTTCTTAAGGGGGAGAGAGTTGTAAAGCCCCCATATATTTTTAACTAATATTTTCACTCCAATATACCACTCCATGATAATAACAACAACTTCTACTTCACAATTCCTTAACTCAATTTTTGCGATGTTGAAATTTGCTTACCTTAAATTGTGAGCGTATTTTAAGGAAATGTCCTGTGGTATTTATGTAAATTATATCTAGATATTATCTTGAATGTGGTGGTACAAAAAAACAAACAAAAATAGGAGATATTTTCAATTTTGGGAAGTCTTTTTTTACGCTATTTATCAAGTGATATATATCACTTTTTGTGCCCAAATATTACACCTCCTCTCATAATTTCGTTTACCTCAAGGCTAAGAAATCCCAGAACTCCTAGAACTCCCTCTTCATCATATTCTTCCATATAAGAAACTAGAAAAACTTGTTCTTTCACTTGGAACTCAAGACAATCTTTCCTTGGTGGTAAGTCATCAAAACTCGTTTTGGAACTATGTAGTGTTTAGTAATTTTAGCATATCTTTCTGTATAGTATAGAGCTCCATTTTAGGTGAACCAATATATTTTGGAAAGCTAACACATAGCTCTACAACCTTTAATTTTGTGTCAAGAGCTATTTCTGCTATCACAGATTTGAAAAAAGGGACGCAAGACAGGACGAGTTCGGTCCAGTTCCAATTTCAAAATGCCCCTATGTAGTACTGTTAGTATTTTGAGGATATCTATTTTCATGAAACTTGGTTTGCAGTGATACTAGACTCTTTGCAACCCCAAGACACATACCTACAACTTTCAGAAATACTATAAGCCCCTTTTTTCTGTTTACCTATTCAAAAATAAGTTACAACACAAGGCAGTTGGGCTGTCTAGATTTACTGTTTTGGCAATCTAGTGTGATTTGCACAAACTAGGCTCACTTTAGATGTTAATGTTGTTTGATTTATACAATCTGAAATCACTGAATGTTAAATAGGTACTTGATTGTGTATCCAAGGTTGTATATACTCGTGTACAAGCTAAAGGAAGTGTTTGAGAAACTCGACACATTTGTTTGGTCTACTATTTAAACTCTTCAAGTTGTGGTAGGAATGTTTATGTGCTAAAAAGCTAAGGTTTGTATATAAAATTGAATTTGTACTCTTATTAGCTGATGGAGTATTTGAGCTACTATCTTGGAACTTTGGTTACATTCTCATCACTTTATATCGTCATATTGGTATTCTTGAATTGTTGCTAGATAATTGTTAACTCGCCTACTTGTACAGATCGCTTGACCATTTTGCATTCAGGTTGGGACTTTGTCTTCTTGTGGCTGTGACCTTTTCACTATATCGGCATGCCTCTTGATTCGGATCTTGTGCCATCTTGAATTTGGATTTTTAGTTTGTCTTAACTATGGAACTTGTGCATATTATGTATGAACTAGATAGCCATTTTAAACATGGTTCTTGATTCTCTTGATTTATGGGTTTTGGCCCTATTTGATATAGAGCTTCGACCCTTCTCGATATTTGATAATTCTTGATGTGATGGAATTACGTACATTTAGGCAAAATTTGTTATTTAACCTCTCATGAAATATTTCTATGAGCCTTCTTGGACACTTGTGCTTTTAATTATTGTCATTCATAATTGGTAACATTTCAAGGTTTGATAATTGATACTTTGATATACCTGTTTACTTGATTTATATATATGTTATAATTGAGCTTCCAATAACATAGAAGGACATTGGAGAATCTATTGGATCCCATCCCAAAGTTTATACACCACTAAGCTTTATGCTTAGTGATAGTTATCTTCTATCGTAGGTGATGTTCGATAGGAAATCTGAAGATGGCCATTTGAAGTAGGATTTTTGGAGCTTTAAATGAAGATCACATTTGCATTTAGGCATCTATATTTTGTAAAAATTTTGGGACATGTACATGACCATATGTTATGCCTATGTATGTAATTTGTAAACTTGAACTTGGTGACTTGTTGTCTCTTTGAAGGTGTGTAAATGCAGGTGTTGTAATATATTGAAGTGACATGTTGGTTTTTAATATTTATAATGGAGGAAACTAGTATACATCTTTAATATTCGAAGTTTGAAAATAATTATTGGTACGATCCTGCTGCCGTGTTGAATGAGAAATAAAATTTCATAAGGTACTTGCTTTGTGATTTTCTTAATACATGCTACGATTTTCTTGTGATGTACTTTTAAGATATATCAATGGGCCTAATTTCGCTATTAAATTACAATCATTTATATATTTTTTTCCAAAACAAAACAAAAATAGTTCTTTTAAATGTTACAACTAGTAGATTAGTTTTTATTTCATATGTGGCATCCTCTCTAGAGGGTCGCTACAGTAGAGACCAGACCACCCTCTATATTTCCACAAAGGTTTAAGAAGCAGAAGGAGGACTCAGCCTGCCAGATATTTCTTGAGGTGTTCAAGCAGATACATGTTAACTTACCATTGATGGAGCTTTTGTAGGAAATTCCAAAATATGCCAAGTATTTGAAGATCATTGTGGCTAATAAGAGGAGACTAATAGGGTTCGAAACTGTGGCTCTCACAGAAGAGTGCAGTTCTCGAGTTCAAAACAAAATTCCTAAAAAGTTGAAAGACCTCAGGAGCTTCACCCTTCTAGTGGTGATTGGAAACAAGGAAGTAGGTTCTGCACTTTGTGACTTAGGTGCAAGAATTAATTTGATGCCTGCATCCTTGTTTAGAACCTTGGGTTTAGGTGAACCACGTCCGACCATAGTGACTCTGTAGCTTGCCGACAGGTCTCTTGCTTATCCTGACGGAATAATAGAGGATGTCTTGATTATGGTTGGACCTTTCATTTTACCTATGGACTTCATAATCCTAGATTACAAAGAAGATGCAACAGTTCCCCTCATTCTGGGGAGAGGATTCTTAGCCACCGCATATGCGGTAATAAAGGTGAAGTCGGGTACGTTATCAATGACTGTGGATGGTCAGGAGGCAGTCTTTGTAATACCCCAGAAGGGGTCTAAGAATAGACTCGGGAGTTGAAGTTGAAAACTGCAGAAAACTTGCAATTTTTGCATCAATACAACTCGAGGAACGAATCGTGGTGAGGACCTACGACTCGTGACTCGAGTCGTGATGAAATCGAGAGCCTGAGGTTGTGTCACGAATGGTCCTACGAGTCGTGATGGGAAGGTACGACTCGTGTTTAGGAGTCGTGGTGGAATCCCCTGTGGTGCCAGGGTGAATCGTCACGGGTCGTGGTACGACTCATAATATGTAGCTATGAGTCGTGGTGAGGAGTTGTGGTTAAGCCATATTGGTTTGGGTGGATGGTACCACGGTTGACAGTACGATCGGTACGATGATGGTACAAGTCGCGGTATACCAGTTGTGGCCAAATTCAGAAAGTTGGGAAAAACTGGTGAGGTGACCACGAGAGGTAACCACGAGTTGTGACTTGATGGTACGACTCGTGGTCGGTGCCAGATCTGTTTTTCAAGGAAATTTCAATAAGCGTTTTTCCGTAATTCCTATGTTCTAAGGGACTAAACCACATTGTTTTGAGCTCATTTTAGAGGGTTTTTAGCAGGGGATCATCTATCTTAGGCCATTTCTTTATGCATGCAAGGTTGAAGGCTTGAGGGGAGGAAATTGAGGAGAATTTCAAGGTTTTCAAGGGAAATCTCAGCTGGGCAATTGGGAAGAGTTAGGTTTCTTCATTCCCAGGTATGTAAGGCTATGAGTGGGTGCTTCCTTCCACATCCATGCCCATTCCCTATCAAATTGTGATTTGTTGAGATGTTCAAGTATGGGGTTTTATTCAATTGCATGATTCTCATATCCTCATTCATGGGCATGATTGATTTGAGTCGATATTGATCATTTACTAAGCTTGGGTGGATCTAACCTTATTTCTATTACAAAATTATTTTTCTAATAATTGAATCTATAACGCCCATGTATGGATAGCTCATAGAAGTGGTGATTGTGATAAATGTGATGATGATGGAATAAATGATGAAAAGCATGTTTCCAACCTTACCCATGATTTTGATGATGTTTGAAAAGTAGATTGAATAGATCCAAATATAGTGAAGTTTTGGGTGATTCCCCTATGATGTTTTCAAATAATGATAGACCCAAATTTTGATGATGTTTCCAGGTTCAGCCCCGTCCGTAGTCGCCTATCAGGATTTGCATCTGTTGATTGGTGAGTCCTCATCTTGCAGGACCAGACTTTCAGTTATATCAGACATATTTCTTTTGTTTCCGCTTTATTGAGCTACTTAGGGTGTTGTCCCATCAGCTCGCCCAGATTAGAGGCTTATTAGACTTAGATATGTATTTAGGTTTGGATGTCTATTCTGTATTTATATTTGGTTGACTACCGCTGAACTTATAAATTCACTTTTGCTCTTATTTATTGAATGAGTTAGTGAATGCTTATGCCATGGGCCGACTTGGGGTCCTTGGGGGTCCCTTGTCCCGTGTCCATGATCCAGGTCCCCTCTCGGGTCATGGCAGTCTTCGATGAATTTAGAGAGGCAAGGTGGCCACCTTAGTATGAGAACTTCACAGTGAAGCCAGTGGTAGAGCCTGGAGGATGTGAGCGAGCAATTGAGCAGCATGTGCTGCATGAAAGTTTAACAAGTTTTGAGGTCCTATTCATCTCACTCGATTGAAAGAGTGAGAGTGACTTTCATTGTACTATGACTTTAAATCATGCGCTGCATAGGAGGTAACCAGTGAAGTCATGCTACGATTATAAGTAAGGTGCTTGGTGGGAGGCAACCCACATTTTTCTAACATTTTTAATTTTGCAGAGATGAACAGGTCTTTAAAGGCACATAATGTGGGAAAAAAGAGCTGAAAAAAGTTCAAGTCTCGGGTGAGATACCTGGTGTGGGGAGGAAGGTGTTAGCTCAATAAAAGAATTTTTTTTAGATTGGTGCTATGGGTGGCGTGCCTCCCTAGCCTGTATCCACGAAGAATTTTTTTTTCTAAGTGTATGACAAGGGGACTCGCGACGTGATGTTGTTCGAAAATTTTTTGGTCCAATGGGTCAAAGTTGACCCAAGGACCTTAAAGTAACCAAAAAATCCATTCTCCGCACCTTTATTTTAAATCCCCATTCATCCCCCTCTCACTAAAAGTCAAAACAAAATGCAAAATAGAATTCTCTCTCTTCTCTCAAAAGGGTCGTAACTTCCTCTCCCTTGTCCCCCATTGTTGTCATCTCTAAGAAGCTTGGGGAAGTTTGTCTCTTCAATAAAAGTAAGTAATTCTCTTCTCTCTTAGTTATGTAGTATGAAAAGCATGCCTCCATATCCTTCCTCCCCAAGTTAAAGACCTAAAGTCACTATTGTTGGTGAAAACTTTAAGTTTCATAATGTGGGTTTCATGAGATTTATTCTCTTAAATTCTTCCATGATAATATTTTATCCATGTTGGGTTTCTTATTTTTGGTTGAATGTAGTGAGTTGAAGTTGTGGGGATGAATAATTTAAAATTCATAATTTTGGTGGATAGAACATTAATTGTAGAGAGAGAAAGTACTTTGTTCTTAAAGACTTGAATGTGAAGGATTGTGAGTTGTTGAGAAATTCATGTAATTCATTATGGATTGTAGTAAATTGCTTGTTGGTTTTTAAATGAATTGAAAGTAGCTACTTCTATATATTAGTTATTTGGATGATGAATTAGTGGAGGGAAGTGAAAGGAATGGCCTAAGTGAGACATTCTTGAAATAATTAATAGAGGAGAGATGTGAGAAATTCATGAACTTTGTTACAATAGGAAGTTAGTGAATATAATAGAGGTTGATATTTCAATGATAATGGGGGAAGTCTTGAGTACCCTATTTGACAAATTCTCACAAGTATACTAGCGAATTAAGTGTGGGGTCACTTTGCAACCGTTATACCTAATTAGCTAGCCGTTTTGTTCACAAACTAATCATGTGTAGTTCTTGATTTTTGATTGACAGGTTCCATGGCATAAAAAGCTAATAAATGAAAGGAGATAGTGGCAGCTGGCAAGGGTTTTGAGCAGCTCCAAAAAGGCAAAAAGGGTCGAGTTCGTCGGCTAAGGGAGCCCCTGCTATGAGGTTTGGAGAGAGAGTCGTAGCCTCATGGACTATCATGGTTCAAAACACAAACAAAGGTCAAATATTTTTCCAAAAATTGAATTGATGAAGACCGCCTCGCACTTGAGTTCCCCACTATTTGAGACAAGGTCTGTGAGTTGGGACTAGGCTACATCTTTGTCAAGCTGGAAGAGTGCAACCTCACCTTGGTGAGGGAATTTTATGCAAACCGGGACACTTCATTTGGGGAGAGCACCAAAGTCAAAATACGGGGTCAGGTGGTCCATTTCACTTACAAGAGATTTAATGCCTTCCTTGAGACACCTTAGGTAGACCCGTCAGAGTACTTCATTCTGCTAGAGAGGCCCCCATATATAGACATCCGCCACACTCTTTTTGATGAGCATTCATCAGCTCGTTGGGCAAGATACCATAATGGAACTCACTCCATACTTGCGTTCTCTTACTTGAATAAGAAGGCAAAAGTCTAGGTGAAGTTGGTTTGTGTTGTATTACTCCCTGGGACTCACATGATAGAAATCACTAGAGAGAAAATTGTATTGGTATACATGCTAATGAAAGGGATACCAATCAATTTTGGTATGGTTCTTGGGGATAATATGAGAAGATCGAGGGGTAATTGCAGATGGAGGTACTATTGTGGTAGCCTCCTAACCCATTTTTGAGAGAGGTAGGCATTGAAGAGGAAGAGGCAGACCTTCACTTACCTAGAGCAGGGCCCCTAGAAGGCAAGATGATGGATGTGACAAAAGTAAAGGAGCCCATCATTTTCACAACTCCATCTCTTACTATAGGTGATGACTAGGCACGTGATGATAGTTGGAGAGGCCGTATATTTGGCATGCTTGAGTTAAAGCTAAGGATCGGAGGCCGACTTGCCACAGATAATGAGATGGTGGCCTTAGAGGATAGATACCCACTTACGGAGTGTGCCATGTAGATGTATAGTGGGACCTTCCTTTGAGGGGCCGTTGGATGATGATGAGGCCACAGTGCTCAGCGATGGAGTGGATGATCTGGACAATGATGATGAGGAGGATGACGCTGCTACGGGAGCCATGCAGATTGATGGCGAAGATAATGATGAGGATGACGATGATCAGTAGTATAATCCCAATAATGATGCATAGGGTCCCAAGAAGTTCCTTCTCTCTACTTATTTGATATGATTGTGTGTGCACGGAGGACGTGCACTGTTTAAGTGTAGGGTGGAGGAAAGATTCCTATTTGTTCTTTGATTGCTATACTTGTAGTAGGTTGTAGCTTAGTGTCATTCCCCGTGGTAGCAGTTCTATGATTTGTTAGGTCTTGTTTTGTAATAGTTAGTATTGATGATGACTGTTTACTTGGATGCCTGTGATGTTGGATAATCTGTTCGTCTTTAGTAGGTAAGATTGTTAGAGTTCATTAATTTTTGTTAATTTAATTTTAGAGTCTAAATTTTGTTAGTTAAGGGTGAGTATGCCATCAAGTCTTGTGTGAAAATCTTTTGAAAATGGCATATCTCACCCACCCTTTGATTTTTGTTATGACCTCGGTTCTTTTCCGAAGGGGAGACTTTTGAATTAGGTAAGTTTTTCATTTTCATTTTTTAGGAGTCGTTGTAGTCATAGAATAGTGATCCTTCCCTATGATATATGGATGACGACCGTTTTAAGGAAAATTAGTCACGTTTTTTTTTAAATTTTTATTGGAGCCAGACATAAGTCACTTGTGTGCTCTTTGACATTCCACTTAGATGCTAAGCTAGAGGCAATGGACTGGTCATCTTAAGTGGGAATTCCATGAGAGACAGACAAATTTCTTTAATTCGAGTCAATACACTTGTAGGGCTTAATAATGAAAAATGTCAGTCAATGTGATTGTATGAATGTGTAGCTATAGGAAACTGACTAGAGTCTTAATGCCATGTGAGGTGAGCTTAATTTATTTATTTGTACATATTGTGCATCTAGAACTTGCCTTTGTGTATGATTGGATAACTAGTTGTTAAAGAGTTAAGATATGATTAACGCGTTTCTTTAAAAAAGCCATGTTTTCCCATGTTTGTTTTACCTTCCTGAACATCTTCCCTAATTAACCCCCTTGAGCCTTAAGCCTTAAGCCTTATTCTTTTCTTAGCAATAGTAGTAGCTTATTCCCTTTTTCTTGTGTGACCTCCAGAATTTTTGATCCAAAGTAGTCTTAGGAGCTTTGAGGCTTGAAAGTTAAGGTCCACCGATGCATGAAGGATAAGGGAAAAGAAATAAATAAAAGTGTGTTGAAGTAAGAAAAGAAAAATAGGAAGAAGGGGTGGGGGTGCCCATAAAATGTGTTGTCTGCTTGCTGCTAGGAAAATAAAAGAAAGAGTTTTAATAATGAAAATTCTAAGTGGTTCTATAAGCAAAAGTCTAGCAGTCAAGTAGTGAATAAAGGGGCATGAAAAGAAAGAAAAGAAAGGATGAGTAAAGTGAAGGATGAATAATAAGGAAAAAAGTGGTGGATTTGATAGATAGAAAAATGTCTTAAAAGTGCTAAAAATTGGTAGTCACTATAAAAGAAAAATCATTCCTACCGGTTCCTTAGCTGACATTACAACCAAGAAAAGTCCTTATGATCTTAATCTCTTGAAATAGCTAAGTAGTCTAAGTGTACATAAAGGGAAAGCTTATGGTATGTTGCATATGTATATTACATCTTTTCTAAGTATGAGTGTGCCTTACTTATTATGTTCCATGTGTTGCATTGATAATTTGAGAGAGAAACATTACTAAAAGTGAGGGGCATAATATTCTAAGTCGGTGTACTATATGTTGCATGTTTTGTACTTAATCATGTTGTCCCTCTTTTTGAAAGAATGAGTCATTTATAATTTGTGTAGTCTTGAATGTGAATAACTCTGCATGTGCTTAAGTGAATTGCTAGAAGTTGATGAACCACTTAATCGTATGTTCTCTTCTAGTTGTTTGAGTGTGAATTTATCAAGGTGGCAAGTGATGAGAAAATTTGAGTTTGTGCATGGAGTTGAGGATTGTTCTAGGACGAACAATGGTTTAAGTATGGGGTGGTGATGTTGGGCATATTCTTATGCCCATTTGCCATGTTTTTACCCATATTTAGCCTTATTTTGAGTTAATAATCCTTATGAAATATATGAATTCATGTTATTGTGTGTCTTGTGAGCTAATGAATGTTTGTAGATTCTTTGAGCAAGAAACCAAGGAAAAGGACCCCAAATTGACTCTAGGTGTGAAGAAGAAGAGTTTGCGAAAGTCAGCCTAGGGCTATGGCTGGCGTGGCACGCCCAAAGTTGGTGCTATGGATGACGTGGGGCGCTAGGTACCTTAGATTCGGAGATGAGAATTTGACTATCACCTTAGCGAGATGGATGGCGTGGAGCCCCAGAAGCATTCTAGACTTAGGAAATTTTCCTAACATTCTGGTGCAATGGTGAGAGTGGGGCGCCAGAAGGGTCTTCAAACTCAAGAATTTAACTAACACTATGATGCTATGGTGAGAGTGGGGCACCATAGGTGTTAGAAGTGCAGAAATTTATCTAAGTCCTTGGTGTTATGGTGAGAGTGGGGCGCCCGAAGCCAATCTTCAGAGGAAATTTGACTAACTATGTGGTGCTATACATAGGGCAGCGCGTCGGACCTTGCTGGACAAGATTTTACTAAGTTTTAAGCCAATTAGTTGAGGGAAAAAGTGTCATTTGAAGGCTCGCTTATATATATAACATCTAGGGAATTTCTAGCATATTGATGATGATATTGTTCATTATTTTAAAAGTTGTAGATGCAGTTGTCATGACCCGAGATCACACCCTAGATGTGACATACTACTTAGAGTTATAAGTGACCCCAAGCAAACCCTGGTAGAGCAAATTCTACTAAAACTGATCTGTTGAGAATTATCATACATGAGTGGAAGTTGATAAAAAAAAATATTTAACTATTACTGAATAAATGACAAAGTTTGAAGAAAATCTAAAAATCTAACTGAACCTATAGCTGTTGTCTGAAAGCCTTCGAAATAAACTGATGAGTTGTTGGGACAAGCCCCCGGCTAACTCTAAAGTCTGAACTAAAATTGAAATAACGAATATTGAAGGTGAGACTATGGTCCTCAGAAGATGAGGACTCACCAAACCAGTACTGCTGAGCTAAACCCGAAGGGGAATTGACCACACTGCTGGGCCTGAGAACCTGAACCTATATCATAAAATGATATAGAATAAAAGTATGTGTCAATACTTTGAATGTACTAAGTATGTGAGAAGAAACTAAAACAATCATAAGAATACTGAAAATCAACAAACTACATTGACAAGACATGCAATAACCAAATCTGAAATCTAAATACTAAAGGAATTTGAAAGTCTGATAATACTGTAAGTACTAATCACTGTCTCAAGGTCAAAAGCATGACCTAAAATCTGAAAGACTAAACTAAACTGGAGACTATGATTGTATTAGAATGAACTAATTTATGGGAGAGACTATAACCAACATGTAACCATATGAGCTAGACATGGAGTCCGATGTATACACCCCATTGGAGAAAGCACATTACACCTTGCCAGTTGGATGGACTGTGAGATCACTGTCAGAGGCCCATTCGAGATAATAACCTATGGTGGCAACGTAGTTATGGCAACCTGGGTGCGCTGGAACCCCATCCTGCTCGGTGCTAAGTCCTACTCCCAACTGGAAACCTAATTATACTAATAGTAGTGATAGCTCAAAGCTGATGTCGTAGGACTAAGTGAGAACTATTTTTCTAGAAGTGTCCTGGGAGTCTAAAGGACTTGAGAACTGAAAATGCTGGTGTTCTAAGATTTGTTAGAGTTGTTTTCCTGAAAGCGTCGTAACAACCTAAAGAACACTGACTATGCTAGAAACTGGTATTCTAAGACTTGCTAGAGCTTCTTTATCTTAAAGAATCATAAACATTGACTATGCTAGAAACTGGTATTCTAAGACTTGTGAGAGCTACTTTATCTTAAAACGTCGTAGCAGTCTAAAGAACACTGACTATGTTGGAAACTGGTATTCAAAGACTTGTCGAAGCTGCTTTATCTTAAAGTGTCATAACAGTCTAAAGAATACTGACTATGTTAAATTGGTATTCTAAGACTTGTGAGAGCTTCTTTATCCGAAAGCATGTAACAGTCTAAAGAATATTGACAATGCTGGAAACTGGTATTATTGAGTTTATTGAGTTTCTCAAGACTGAAAATAGTCAAACTGATCAGCTGACATTTCTGTAAAACTCCAAGTATTCTAAGTGTTGACTGAGACTCTAATATTAAATATACCAAGATATTAACTTCTATTCAAGTATCTATGCTTATCATTCATAACTGGAGTAACATCTATCATATCAACACAACATTTCTGTGTCACGCCCAACCTTGGGAGGCCTGACTGACACCTAATGCTACACTGGGATATGGGCTATCCTAGCTGGGCATATGCACCTCTGGTGCTCACCAGCGACTCAAAATCAAGAAGATAAACTACTATATCTTGGCTATAAATATAGCCTCGGGCTGACAAGGCCACACAGCACCTGTAAAAGCAAATAGCTAACCTAGCCAACATAATAGAAAAAAGGATCCGATGCGGGTCGTCAAGACCACCGTACGGTCTAGTTATAGCAAAATGAGAACAAACAACTATACTAGGCCCCACGTGGCCAACATAGAAAACATAACTAACCTAGGCCCCACACGGCCAATACCAATCGCTAACTGAAGACTATAGTCTGCAAGCCTCTAGGTGTGAAAATATTGGTTGGCTGTACAGATAAAAGACTAATGAATTCTGCAACCTAGCAACTCCGAATGAAAGAAGCTGATTGAACTGCTGACTCTGAATAGCTGCTAGGAGGTCTCACAATCTGTCTGTCTAAACCTACAGGAAAGTATGTAGCGCCCCATAGTTGAGAGTCATTAAAATATGTAAGGCAGTAACTAAAAAGCTGAATAGAAGCTGATAAAGACTAAAAGTAAGTAGCAAAAAAGGGGCAGAAGATAACCTGTAAACTTTTTATTCATAACCTGCATTTAGTAAATCACTACACGTATAGAGCTGAAACTATATGACTATACATTCATAGGCTACAACTAACAAGCAAGTATACAAACAAGAGCCTAAGCTAGCCCCCATAATCCTGGAAGGTGCAAGCAACATAGAAGTAACCTACCGGGACCCCCATAAGTCCTGGCAAGTACAATCCAATCTATTACCCCTATCTAGGTTCCTATGATTCTACTGGTTCTATAGCCAACCTACCTAGCTTATGGGTCCGCATCTGAGCCAGCTGGACTCCTGTAACTGTTTTTGAGCCCAGTGGGCTCCTGTAATTGCACTTGGGAACACAAAGGCTCGACGGAGGATTAGTGATGCCGGTACAACATAAAAATAGAAGTCCATTCGTGGATGGACTGAAATATGGCCATTGGGCCTGAATATAGTCCCTTGGGACAACATATAGCTCCTAGGAGCGATCAATAGCCCCGTAGGTAATGATATCATCATATAGCTCCTTTGAGCGATCAATAGAAACATCGGCGATGACACAATTAGAAACCTTGAAGTTGGT